>JAYXIM010045733.1:0-98987 GCA_037575425.1 Anastrepha fraterculus
TCGCTCCCCTTCTACCCCTACTTCGCGCTCTGTGTATGGTAGTTGCGCTCAATTGCTGGGGGAAATTGTTAATTTGCATTAATATTTGCGTGCTTCCAAAGGCTCACATATGTGTGTATGTATGTGTGTATGTATGCACATTAGCATGCGCGCCACACCTACTCTCAAACTACAAACCAAGTTTCGAGCTATTTTCTTTCTTATTGTTTGTAAGTATGTATGCATGTGTGTGTATGTATTACTACTGCAAAACAGTCTATCATCGTTGAGTAATTGAAGTGTTAATGTATTTATGACAACCGCTGTATTCACAGTTGCACGAGCATGCGAGGTTGGTGGCAAATAGCAAGTGGCAAGTGGCAGCGGGTAGCATGTGGCATGTAGCATAAGTTGCATGTCTTTCATTGGCATTTACAGTAGCCATTAGCGTTATGAAATATGGAAATTTATGGTCACAAATTCTGGTTAAGGAAAGGAGGTTATCCATTAGCTGTGGATATTCTGCAAATAGATGCAAAAATAGGAAGCATTTTCAGTTGCAATGTAAATCTATATTACGCGAATACTACAATAACAAAAATTCAACAAAAAAGAAACCTCAAAAAAAATATAAGTGATTAATAAAGCATATGCAACCATATTCCCGTGTAATGGGGTAAATGTGTAATGGGCATTTCAAAACGAAAGTGGACAAATAAAATATGTGCGCTATGATTTCAAAAGAAAGGATTTTGAAGTGCTTATAACACCGTTCAGCAGTAAAATAAAAAGTTTTTAGAAGGCTTTAAAGCTTGAACGGAGTAAATTTAAAAAAAATGATTTTAATCACTAATACTCGCTCAATGTTATTAGTATGAATATTGACGCATTAGGATATAGCCAGCTATTAAAAAAAGATTTGCTCTTTACTTTTCGCTAATGCAAATATAGACTTTTGATGGTATGCCTTAGGTTAGGTTAGGTTTTTGCCGCACTCGGTTTTAAAATAGCCAACTCACTTAGACCAGGTAAGTCCGTTGTGGTACCACTCTGTAACACTGGAGCCTCAGCGCTTCTTCAACATAGAACAATTTAGATGCTCTTATGAAGCGTAGGATAAGATCTATCCCAACAAAGAATAGTTTTATAAGAGAATCAAAGAAGTATTTGCCAGGTTGCTAGGCCCTACTACTAGCTAAGGCTGGACAATTACAGAGGAAGTGTTCTTATATTTATTCCTCTTCCTTGTCTCTACTGCTACTGCAGTATTCATGAGAAACTACTCCTAGCCTAGAAGAGTGTGCCTACCTAACAGCCAATGACCGGTGACACAAGCCACGACCTTCGAGATGTTCTCCCTAGAGGGGTTGAGCAATTCTCTTGACCCTTTCTTATCTATATGTCGATAAATTAGCCTGGTTGCCTTGGAATTTCCTTCAATATTTCTATGACTCGGAATGGATATGTTATATACCTATGAAAGGAGACTTTCAGCTATTAGTCCATAGGTGTCGCTAGGAGTATTTTTAAACCTTCCCAAATATCTTTGATTTTTCGTTTGTCATCTGTCAACAATATTCAGTTCATTGTTTGTTACGTTTCATACAACAATGCATTTTTGTCGCTCTTAAAAATGTCGAATTTCGTGCCTTCAAACTACGATTTGCGGACATCGAAAAACCACTTGTGAAATGCTGCTCTTCCGGTTCTAAAAGAAGTCTTTTTTGCATCGAATTATTACGGGTGATGAAAAATGGATGTATTTGTCCAATCCCAAACGTAAACGATCGTATGGTCCGCCCAGCCACACGCCAAAAACAACGGCCAAACCAAATCGCTTCGGCCGCAAGCCAATGATGTGTGTTTTCTGGGATCAGCGTGGTATGATTTGTTATGATCTATTAAAACCAGGTGAAACAGTTGACGGTGGCCGATTTGAACAGCGCTATACACCGCAAACGCCCAGAATATGCCGAACGGAGTCACAAGGTAATTTTTCTTGATGACAATGCACCGCCACATCGAACAAGAGCGATCCGGGAGTTGGTGGAGACGTACGATTGGTGCATGCGGTTTACTCACCAGACTTGGCGCCTTCCGATTATCATTTGTTTGCATCGATGGGCCACGCACTTTCCGAGCAGCACTCCAATTCTCATGAAGAAGACAAAAAATTGCTCGATGATTGATTTGCGGCCAAAAACGGGCAATTTTTTTGGCGCGGCATCCACAAATTGCCTGAGAGATGGGAAAAATGGTTTGCTAGCGATGGCTATTATTTTGAAGATTAAATTTGTAACCATTTTTTGTTAATAAACGTTTGAAATTGAACAAAAAGTCTCATTTTATAAGTATACACCTTTGATCTTAGTATAACTGCCTCCATTGATTCGATGGCTGCCTGAGAAGATACTTATCGTAGTTTTGTTACGGCGTGTGTGTTAAAGTACACAGTTACCTCCTTTATTGCTGAGACTTCTACCTGGACCCATCCGTATAGAAATTATCTCCATGGCCTTTGAGTTTGCCACTCTCTCCTTGACGGGATGTTAGTCTTCAACAGCCTGTAGAAGGTGAGTTTAGGGAAATAGTAGTCGATTTATTGATTATAACTACTCAAAGCATGTATTAAATAAGCGCGACCGAACCGCCGGGTCTTCCATAGCGCTATACTAAGAAGTCTGAGCGCTAAAGCGGTGACCACGTGTTTTCCGACCAGATTTAGAGCAGGCAAGTTGACTAACAGCTCAAGCGCTTTATTTGGGGTAGTCCTTAAAGCGCCGGTGATGCATACAAACGCAGTTCTTTGAGCATTGCTCAGCAGTTTCATATAACTTGCCTTTTGAGTTGAGGGTCACCACATAAATATTCCTAATAGCAAAATAGGCCTAACTACCGAAATGTTAAGCCAGTATGTAATGCGAGGTGCTAATCTTCATTTAATACCGACCACTTTTTTGCATGTGTGTCATGCAATGTTTGCCTCTTGAACCTTTGTCCTAATATTAAGTTTTGCACATAAGTTTCCTGTCTAATATCAGCCCCAAGTATTTAACATGCTCCTTCAAATGAAGCTTCATGGCCTTGAAAATTAGTGGGGAACATGTAAGCAGTCTATGTGTCCTTGTGATGAGACTTGGTTCAGTTTCATCGGGGTTTATTCCGAGGCTCCTACTCTCTGTCCAGTTACTAAGCGTGGCCATGTTAGACCGCAGAATATCCATAGTATGCATTGGCTATGCGTTATTTCATAGCCGAAAAGTTCAACAAATTATTCATGCATAAAATAGAGTTGATTCGCTTGCAAAAACCATATATATACGAGATGTGTTCAAAAAGTATCGCGAATTTTGTGTTTTTTTCAAAAATTATTTATTTATTCATTAATATCTTTTTTGTCCCCTTCAAAGTAGTCTCCATGAGGTATTATGCACTTGTGCCAACGTTTTTTCCAATCCTCGAAGCACTTCAAAAAATAATTTTTTTTATCTTGTTCAGCTCCTTCTTCGATGCCGTTTTTATCGCGTCAATCGCCGAACTCATCGGCATCGGCTATCGCTGTCTGTGTGGAGCCCATCTCACCAGAAGTTCCTTGGGTGATCATCACAAGTCCTTGCAAATTCATCTAAAATCAATCGGACAAGAAAAATTAGTTTTATTAATAGATAAACTTGTGCCTGATCGAAGCTTTTTTTTCAAAATTACGAAATGGCGACGTCAGAAAAAATTTTTCAGATTTTCGAGAGAAACCGACAATTAATTGTTAAAAAAAAACCAAATTTTTGAAAAAAAAAATCTTGCGATCAGGCACGAGTTTTTTATGTTCTTCAAAAGCAGCATAAATTTTATTGAAATCTACCAAGCGGTTTTCAAGTTACAATGATCAGCAGTTCAAGAAACACAGTTTTGAGAAAAACGCATTTAAAGTTTTGCTATCTGCTCCGGAGCGCCCGAGCGCCCTTTATTAATTGTTGAACAATTCGAAAAGTTCCGACAAATACAAGCACTTCAAATTGTCATACAATATTTTTAAGATATTATATTTAAAAAAACTGCAAAAAAATAAAATTTTTTGAGAATTCTGACTACCCCTAACCCCTTAACACAACCGCAACATCTTCCTAATCCACATATACTAAAACCATCCTCCCACCGTAATCTAATCTTAATATTTGATACTCCTCCCAGTAGCTGGTGAAGAGTAGACAGAGCTGCTTGTCATGATAATTACTTAGTTAACCGAGAGCTCACCTATAAAAATATGATCCAATTTAAACTATTCGCCCCAAGCACTACACCACTCACATTCGCCTCTTCTACCCTATATCTCACATCAGGTTTTGATAAACCTGTAGGTATGTATGTATGTATATACATAAAATAGATGATATGCCTGGTTTGGTCTCATAAACTACATACGCCAGTAATGAAGACTGCAGCCTGGCATTTGGTGCCACATAACTGACGCATGATCGGTGCGACATCTACTAATAATTTGAGCTTATCTCTACTAAAGTTCAAATTTTAATGCTTGCTCTTCATTATTACAGTTAGAAACTAAATTTGTTAGAAATGACTTGTGCACATATTTTGAAATTTTTACAAAAGCGATTACGATTTAGTACTTCCTTAACTTTCTTAATCAGTTGTTAGACCTCCTTTTCACAACAAGAATGCGATAAAAGATTTACTTTGTATCAACAGCAACGACATTCATTCTGATATGCGTACAAGTACACACATACATACTTACATATATTTATTTATTTACAAAGCATTTGTGTCGTTTAAAAGATTTCGCTGTAAATAAGACTGCATTCACATCAGCAAAGACTTCCGCTCCAAGCGATAAATAAATGAAGTATATTAAATAGCAGCGATAAAATGCTATAAATACCGAATATCTTTACAAAAAAATCGCTAACCGAGCAAAAATGTTTTAAAATCATTGATAAAATAATTCTCTAAGCCTCCATTGTGAATGTAAATATTTTTTAACGAGGAAAAGTTAATCAACATCCGTTTTAAGTTTTGGATACAAAAATTGTATATTTCTAAAATATTAAGAGAGAGTGCGAAAACAACGAAATGTCCATATCCAAGACGATTTTCACGCCACGTCAGTTTTTAACGTTAATAAAAAACAAAAAAAAATGTCTTAAATAGTCAGAGAAAAATTACTTTTGCACCATCTCGTGAAAATGCGAAACGACCGCACGGACTGTGTAACAAGAACACAGCAAGTGACCGGAACAGTGTCGCCAAGAGCTTGTGCACAAGACGGGGATGACGACAAGAATTTGGCTGATGCATTGCGGGCGATGCATTTCAGCCAGTTTTCCACCGTTATTTCTATGTGAGATCCAGCGAGGTGCACTCAAGTGACATAAAACATTTATTACATACATACATACATACATACATATATACATGTGCATGTGTGTAGGTAGGTCAGCGGAGCATAAAATATTAATGTCGCTAGAAATTAGGCTTGAGACTCACAAATATTTACTTACATGCAATTTTGACTACTTCTTTGGCACCTGAACATGCAATTGCCTTGTAGCGCACGACATGAGGTCAATGCGAGTCAAGCGGCGGTGGCGGTCAGAGGTTGTGTCTCGGTCGACGGCAGACGGCAGACGACTGACGGAATTTTTCGCAGTACGCACCGCATAGACTCATAACTCGCCACGTGACAAATGGCATTTATTCGGAGAAATATTTTTGGGTTTGTTCATATGTATTTACATCTAAGTAAGTACAGTTACTTCAGCAAGTATTTAAGAAACGAGAGAAAATTGTGTATGATAAAAAAAATCGTTATGCCTGGTTTATTAGCAAATCGGCTAGAAGGATATGGGGTCGATAAGTACCTGTCAGACGAGGAGTATAAAAATTTAAATAACAAGTCTTCTATAGAATAACTTACCTGCGAGCGTTTTTATGTCAGGGAAAAAGTTCTCCCTAGGAAAAATTACGAAAATTATGAAGGATTACCGCTTTTCGTGTTGCATAAAATTAGTATTTTCTGAGCAGTAACTATCAGAATTTAGAATCTATGTGAGTATAATACACTAAGCTGTGAATTATCACAATTGTGGCGCAAAAATAATCATCCAATATTGTTCTTGAATAAGTTTTTTATTAAATAAAAAATGATTTTGCTTTATTTGATATTTACGAGCTCAATCACTTGTCTGTTTATAAACTGCAGTTGTCTAGTTCTTCTTGATTTGGACAATCCAAAAAGGTATAGACAACTTATAACCTTCTTCTTCTTCTTGGCGCGATAACCGCTTACGCGATTTTGGCCGAGTTTAACAAAGCGCGCAAGTCGTTTCTTTCTCGTGCTAACCGGCGCCAGTTGGACACACCAAGTGAAGCCAAGTCCTTCTCCACCTGATCTTTCCAACGCAAAGGAGGCCTTCCTCTTCCTATGCTACCACCAGCTGGTACCACATCGAATACTTTCAAAGCCGAAGCGTTTGTATCCATTCGGACGACATGACCCAGCCAGCGTAGCCGCTGGATTTTTATTCGCTGCGCTATGTCTATGTCGTCGTAAAGCTCATACAGCTCATCGTTCCATCGCCTGTGATATTCGCCGCTGCCAACGTGCAAAGGTCCAAAAATCTTACGCAGAATCTTTCTCTCAAACACTCCAAGCGTCGCTTCATCGGATGTTGTCATCGTCCACGCTTCTGCGCCATACGTTAGGACGGGCATGATGAGAGTCTTGTAGAGTGTTAGTTTTGTTCGTCGAGAGAGGACTTTACTGCTCAGTTGCCTACTTAGTCCAAAGTAGCACTTGTTGGCAAGAGATATTCTACGTTGGATTTCAAGGCTGACGTTGTTATCGGTGTTAATGCTGGTTCCTAAGTATACGAAGTACTTTACAAGCTCGAAATCATAACTGTCAATAATGACGTGGGTGCCGATACGCGAGTACGCCGACTGTTCCTTTGACGACAGGAGGTACTTCGTTTTGCCCTCGTTCACAACCAGACCCATTCGCTTTGCCTCTTTATCCAGTTTGGAGAAGACAGAACTAACAGCGCGGTTGTTAACAATTGTACGCGGCTCATACGATGCTCTCCAACATCAGGTTAAAGAAGTCACGCGACAGCAAGTCACCCTGTCTGAAACCTCGTTTGGTATCAAACGGCTCGGAGAGGTCCTTCCCAATTCTGACGGCACTGCTGGTGTTGAGCAACGTCATCTTGCATAGCCGTATTAGTTTTGCGGGGATACCATATTCAGACATCGCGGCATACAGGAAACTCCTTTTCGTACTGTCGAATGCAGCTTTGAAGTCGACGAAAAGATGGTGTGTGTCGATTCTCCCTTCATGAGTCTTTTCCGAGATTTGGCGTATTGTTAATATTTGGTCGATGATAGACTTTCCAGGTCTAAAGCCACACTGATAAGGTCCAATCAGTTGGTTGACGGTGGGCTTCAGCCTTTCACACAATACGCTTGCTAGAACCTTATAGGCGATATTTAGAAGACTAATCCCGCGGTAATTGGCACAGATTGCAGGATCGCCCTTCTTATGGATTGGGCAGAGTGCACTTAAATTCCAATCGGCAGGCATGCTTTCCGACCATATTTCGCATAGAAGCTGATGCATGCACCTTACCAGCTCCTCGCCGTCAAGTTTGAATATCTCAGCTGGCAGTCCGTCGCCGCCCGCGCCTTTGTTGTTCTTTAGACTCATAACCTTCCCTAAGTATAAACTGAGAATGCTCACATTGTGTGTGCGACCAATCCCCGTAGGCTCCAATGCACCTTCTCATTGAATGCAGCGCCATAGCGCGAAGGAGGTCGAGACATCTTGGGCAATTACTGACAGAAGAAAGACACATACGCTCAGCGGATGTGGTACTACGATGAGTAGAGGGTACAAAATATCATGAGGTGGAAGAGCAAACCTCAAATCAAATTCTATTTCCCGGATATAAGCGCCGTCTAAAGCGTACGAGACCCGACGCTTATGAGCGGAAACTGCTTATATGAAATGGCTCAGTACAATACAAATAACAGTACAATAACAGATACAATGGCAAAGGTATTGCCGTATATGATTCTACATGCAATAATATTTATTTTTAAGCCATCTGTAAAAGGTTTGATCTCCCTAGCCCATACTTGAGAATGAGAAGTTGGCTTATCCCAGTGTTTTAGATAAGAAAACTATAAAAAAATCTTAGCATAAAAACCCGCTTGGAACTATTTATACTATATAAGGTACTTAAACGGCAGTTGTTGTCAAGCCTTTTACGTTTTTTTTTGCCATACACGCATACATGCATACCTACCTATACATATATACTTATATTCTTTAGCAGCAACAGCTGCAGCAGGTATTACTTGCTCTTGAAAAAATAAGATTTATGCGTAATTGCTATCGGAGCGTAATAGCATTTTATTTGCTGTACGAAATTAAAGAAAAAATGTTATTTTCATTTCAATGACTATTATAGTGTCATAAAATTGTCATAAATCAAAGGCGCTTAAAGTGCACACACACCCCCTAGCAGAGAGCCGAGAAAAACCCTGTAGGGAAAAGCGAAACGAGTATAGAAAAATTCTAGTTCAGATGCAGTTAGGTTAGGTTAGGTTGAAGCGGTTGTCCGGTGGGACACACTCAGGCTCATAGCCCATTGTGATGCCGCGTGGGGAGCTTGTCCCTATCTCTCCTAAAACCAGTGTGTGCTTTTCAAAAATTTTAAAATATCTCTGATTTCTGTAGATCTGAGGTCTTCCAACTCATTAAAAAATTGTCTACCCAGAATAGTAAGCCTGCGTCTGAATAGAGCAGAACAGTGGCATAGTAGGTACGAGATTGTCTCTTCCTCGTCCTCATCTAGACAACTTCTACAGAAGTCATATGTTTGCACACCCATCCTTTAGGCGTGTCTACCTATTAGGCAGTGCCCCGTTATGACTGATATCAATGTGCTAAGACTGTGTTTATTTTAGCTTAGCAGAGATTCTGTGCGTTTAGCATTTAGAGCCGGCCACAGTTAACGGGCGATTTTGCAGGTGGCTTCATTACTCCATCTTTCGTTTGCTTTCTTTACAATTTCTTCAAGGATGAGTAGCTTACATGTTTGTAAGGGTATCCCTATGTCATTATCTATGTACTCATCATCAATTCAGTGCCGAGTCTTGCTAGTTCATCGGCTCTACAGTTGCCCTCAATGTCGCAATGGCCAGGAACCCATGTTACCTTTAGGTGAAATGACTAAGCCATCGCTTTAAGAGATGTGCGGCATTTCATGGCTACCTTGGAGGTTGCAGTTATTTTATAGGAAAAATCATATTGGTTCGTCTTGACTAGAATAATACCAGTGGTAAAGGTTGAAAAGGTTCGGCGGTTGGCGCCCGCCGTAGCCGAATGGGTTGGTGGGTGATTACCATTCGGAATTCACAGAGAGAACGTTGGTTCGAAAGCAAAATTAATAAAAAAAAAATAAAAAAAAAACATTTTTCTAATAGCGGTCGCCCCTCAGCAGGCAATGGCAAACCTCCGAGTGTATTTCTGCCATGAAAACGCTCCTCATAAAAATATCTGCCGTTCGGAGTCGGCTTGAAAGTAGGTCGCTCCATTTCCACACCACAAATAGGAGGAGGAGCTCGCCCAAACACCCAAAAAGTGTGTACGCGCCAATTATAGGTATATATTATATATAAAAGGTTGAATTTGACCGCAAATTAGTTGATATTTTTTTTTTTTGAAAAAAAGTTCGAGCAGCAATACAAAGCGATACAAATACTTCGGTAATGTAGGCGATTGTTGAGCAAATAATAACTATAAAAAAATTAGTTGATAATGCCGACTAAATCATGTTTTCCACTGAACTTTACAGAAGATTTAATTAAGATGAACGAAAAGGAAATTCGGAATTTCGTACTATGATGACAAAAAACAAAAATTCAGAGTGTAAAATGATAAGTTCACTTTCGACACATTTCTGCATTAAGGAGTTTTCTTCTGCATTCTATCAGTAAAAATCTCAAAAACGTGTTGGCACCGATATAACAGTGGAGTGCAACTTAGATGGGACACACGGAAAAAATTGCCCAAGGAACATAAAAATGTCTATGCGTTTTTGTTTGGGGTAATGAACTTTGGCATATTATCCAGTTAACATATGGGTTGAAAAGATCGGAGCCTAACAAAGGAAACATGTTTTTTTGTTTAAAACTATTTTTGTTCTTCAACGTGATTTCCATCAAGAACAACGCAATCATTCCAGCGCCGCTCTAATATTTCAATAACACTTTTGTAGAACGAACTTCATTCGGGCGAAATATCTTACTGAACTGAACCTTAAAGAAATTTAATTTAATTTCAATAAAAACCCTAATTTTGTAGTACACTTGTCAAAAAAGTCTTGCGGTATTTTTATTGAATTTTCAATTGTTCATAAAATTGGTTATAATAATGCGATTTAAGTCAAATATGCGCCGTTTTGTTCGATGACGAGTTCCCAACGAGATGCCAACTTCATAATGCCCCTCTTATAGAAGCTCGCTTCCCTATTGTCAAAAAACTCGGAGAGCCAATTTTCACAGGACTCTCTTGTGGACAACTTCCGACTACCAAGCTCGTTCGCCATGGACAGAAATAGGTGGTAATCACTTGGTACGAGATCCGGACTATACGGTGGATGCAAAAGAACCTCCCATCCGAGCTCCCGGAGCTTCTGGCGCGTCACCAAAGATGTGTGTGGCCTGGCGTTGTCCTCATGGAAGACAATTCGGCCTCTGTTGATCAAGCGGTCCAGTTGTTGGCAGTACAGGTCCGAATTGAGCGTTTGGCTATAGGGGAGCAGCTCATAGTGGATGATTCCCTGCCAATCCCACCAAACACACAGAAGAACCTTCCTGGCCGTCAATCCAGGCTTTTCCACCGTCTGGGCAGCTTCACCGCTTTTCGACCACGGCCGTTTGCGCTTCACGTTGTCGTAAGTGACCCACTTTTCATCGCCAGTCACCATCCGCTTCAAAAACGGGTCGATTTTGTTGCGATTCAGAAGCGATTCGCATGCATCCATACGGGCAAAAATGTTTTTTGCGTCAAGTCGTGTGGCACCCATACATCGAGCTTCGTTTTGAATCCAAGCTTCTTCAAATGGTTTATAACGGTTTGATGACTCATGCCCAGCTCTTGGCCGGTGCTACGGCTGCTATTATGCCGGTCTCTTTCGATCAATTCAGCGATTTTATCGCAATTTTCGACGACAGGCCTTCCGGACCGTGGCGCATCTTCGATCACCTCTGCACCAGAACGAAAACGTTGAAAACATCGTTGTGCGGTGGAAATGGAAACTGTATCGGGTCCATAAACTGCACAAATTTTATTGGCAGCATGAGATGCATTTTTGCCTTTATCGTAGTAGTACTGTAAAATATGCCGTATTTTCTCTTTATTTTGCTCCATGTTTGCGACGCTATAACTCACGAACGACTAAAAGCAAACAACAATTAATCAAACACGTGTTAGCACGTGAAAAGAGCTTTCCAAAAAGCTCTAGCGTGAACCGATGCGACGAATACAACTAGAACTACGCGCTTGCAAAGACAAGCTTGCGGAAATACCGCAAGACTTTTTTGACATTGACAATTCGTCTCAAACTGGTTATTTTAGAAACATTGATTAGCTTAGGTTAAGTGGCTGCCTTACGACGCACCTAGGCTTAATAAAGGCTATTTGGGGAACAACTGGCACTATCCCATCCTTACTTCCTTTGGTCCACTAAATCTTGTCAGTCTATTCAATTTTATACATGCAACATCCGCGATGCTGTGCATAAAAGCGTTTCCGAGTAAATTCAACCTTCTTCTACACAGAGCCCTTACGTGTTTGTCGCTTCCTCTTCTACATCCTGACAGCCTCTGCAAAACTCAAAATGTGGTGTCCCAATTATACTGACCTGCCTAGGAAGGAGGAAGACAGTGTCCAGATAGGACTCCTACTAATATTCTGAAGTCTTTCCTATTAAATTTAAATAGACTGTTAGTGCGACCCATAATTCATTCTGGCCATGTCTGTCTACTAATGCTGCAGGTATGTAACTTTCTCCAGCGATTACAGACAATACTTAAGGAGTGTCTATTGCAGCTGACATGTTGCCAAGGGCATAGGTGTATCAACTTTGTCTTGAGTAATTTGGAGCGTAGGGCCCAGTCTAGCTAATTCATTCGCCCTAAAGTTACCCTCAATGTTACTGTGGCCTGGTACCCAGAGTAGAGATATAGAGAAAAACTATGCTAGAATCCTTGTTCACTGTTTTTGAAGAGTGTTTCCATGATTGAAGCGATTTCAGAGCTGCCTCGCTATCGGAATATATGTAGATATTTGAGGCATTTTAGAAACGTATGGGACTAGAATATTTTTTGGCTGGTAGGAACAGGTATTTTGCCGATGCAAGGCCCGAAAATAAACATATCGCAGGACATCACCGTGTTGAAAACACCACTTCTTAAGATGGAAAAAATGTAAAACCCAAACTGAGTGAGCTGGAAAGTGAAATGCATTTTAGTTCACCATTAATATTTTTCCCTACAGGGACACAGGAAACACACACTTAGCCATATGCCATGTTCTGCGACAGCCAAAGTCTGGCCAACCAAATATTGAACATTTTTATATATACGAGTATTGAGTAGTTGGTGTTTTTGGCCGAAACACACCTACTGGGCACAGCATGCACGAGCAGCGCAGGAGGAGGGCTTAAGTGAGTCCATTGTTGCCTTCATTTACTTTTCAATTTCAGTTTCACTTTACTCTGTTATTGCCGTTTTGTAGTTGTATTACAAAAATTCTTGAGCGTAATTATTAAAATTTAACTTGTTTGGCAGAACTATTGGTAGTGATTGTACGCCTTATGCACTATATATATATGTATATATAAGATTTAACCTTTTATGGTTTTTTTTGTTTATATTTTAAGTTCCATTTATTTTGCCTCTTTAGTCGCCAAAGATTACTTAGTTAGGTCACTTAGTTTTTAGCTGATGAGTAACACGGTTGATTACCTTGAAATGTAAGAAAAAGTGAAAGTGAAAAAGAAAATGGAAAAAAATATTTATAGTTCGCTTAGCCAGAAGGATGAATGTAGAAATTCGCCAATTTTAAATTAGAGATCGACTTTAATAACCTTTGAATGCTCTTTTTATACTACGAGGACCGTTTGAAAAGGCCGTGCAAAGTCAGGGAGCTGGCACTACTGGCGCGAATCGGGGTTAAGTTTAGTTAGTAGCATCTTTTGGAAGAACACACACAAAGTATCAGAAGTATCCTTTCCATCACGACAACGCGCCAGCTCACGCCTCTGTAGTTGTGGTTGCAAAATTAATAGAAATAGAGTTCCAACACATTTCACATTCCCCCTTATCCTCAGATTTAACTACTTCGGATCCCTCGGACTACAATTTGTTCCCTAATTTAAAGAAATGTCTGATGTTATTCAACCAAGGAGGTGATTGCAGCAATGATTGGCTCTTTTTCAGACTTGGAGAAACTCTATTATTCGGAAGGGATCAAGAAACTAGAGCGGCATTTGTCGTTGCGTATAAGTCTAAAAGGAGACTAAGTTAAAAAATAAAAGGGGCTAACTCCAAACAATTAAGTAGGTATGTATTATTTTTTCGAGGCCCTCATGTATGGAAAACTACGCGTCATAGAATACTACGCGTACAAGGAAGCGCTATGCTATCTCTTGAGTTATTTTAAGCGACTAACAACTCCCATTAGGCAATTTGCGAACTTCAATTATTTTAAAAATATTGCTAATGTTCCAATATACGAAGTAGTAGCTTATAAACAAATTTTCCTTGGAAGAAAAAAAATCTCTTCGCGAGCGAACTGTTCAAGAAGACGCCGGTATGTCGATTCGATGTCATTCTCAACTTGTGGGCCTTTGTCCTTCGGCGACTTGGAAAATTTTACGTAAGGATCTTGACTTACCTGCCCATAAAATACAGCTCATGCAAGAATTGAAGCCAAATGAGCAACGGTTGCGTCTCATTTTTGCGCTTTGGACTCATCTAGATTTATTATTCAAATTTACTGAAAAAAGTTATCAAAACTTGGACTAATGAATGGTCCATGTAACTAGTAATCGCGGCGGACACATGCCGGACATCATATTCAAAAAAAACAAATGCCAAGAAATTATCTACCAGATTATAATAAAAAAAATTCATTCCAATAATATTTCTGTTTTGTATTATCATTTTAAGTTCACACGCTTTATATAATTTTATTTGTCTTCCTGCACTTCGTTTGAAGGCGCTTACACGGTTTGTTAGGTATTTAGCTGAGCTCCTCCACCTATTTGTGGTGTGCGTCTTGATGGCTTTCGACAAATGCAGGGACCTACAGTTTTATGCCGCTATCGAACGGCAGGTATTTTTTTATGAGGAGCTTCTTCATGACAGAAATGCGGACGAAAGTTTTTTATTGCCTGCTATTAGAAAACACTTTTTCAATCGTTTGGTGTTCCATGCCCGCGCACTAGCGAACGGCAAGCACACACCAACTTATTCGACTACGGCACAAAGAGTCGCAAGACGTAGATAATCTCCCTACTACTATATAATTACAAGTATTTTTATATTCTTCTACGTTAGCTCCAGTTCTTTTCCTACTAAACATGTGAAACTATCCCAAGCAAGAAGTCTGCAACTACTGATAGTCACAATACTACAAGCATTAACAAGATCGATTTTATTCAATGTGTATTATTCTGTCATTATTAGCTCTAATTGTTGTTTAAAAGCCAAGGCTTTTGCAAGCAGCTTAAAAACACTAAGGGAGTTTGTCATTGCACTTTTACACTATCGAAAACCATCAATATTTCAATCCATATTTATATAATTAACTAGCGGTCATTTTCCATGGTGTCGACTATCGATTGTTACTGACCTTTACCAAAGCTTAATCAAATGCTTACAACTTGAGCTTAGTTTTTTTTGTTTTTGTATTAGTCTCGGGTGAGTTAGTCATTGCTTGGTTAGAGAATTTTTCCGAATTTTTTTCATTCGAAAAAAATTACTCCCTAGAACATTAAGATAGCGATACACATAATTTCGTATACAGAACTTTACATAATTTTAACTCCCATTAAAACCACTAATGCACAACCACACGCGCTACACATTTACGCAGAAGGACAGTCAAGTAACACAAAAAAACAAAAAATAAAACAATTCTTAAAAGCTTTGCTCTACCTTTTTCGTGCCAGTTTTCGAAACCATCCATTGGGCGCTTGTAGGAATTAGTGCGACACACAGCAAATGTATGCGTGCTGCTAACACGGCGTACAACAACTACGGTGACAACGACGGTAACTACGCTGAGGCAGCGCCGATAAATATTGCAGCGGGTCCCTACTGACCACCACCACGTGTGTGGGACAGGGCAAAGAAATTTGTATGCCCGCGTGCCGAAATGTTGTCACAACAGTGTGGTCACATTTTTATTATTCCACTGCGGCACACTGGGCTGCGTCACACAAATCGATGCTCAAAGTAATTTAAGAAATTAGGGAAGAGAAAATTTTGTGATATTTTTATAATTATAATTTTCTTTGTTTTTGTAAATTACACTATTAAAAAAATTATTATTACTATTTTTATATATTGTAGAATTCAAATTAAGAAAGTTTTGGGTATTTAAAAAATAAAAAAATAAATAATTGGCGCGTACACTTCTGTTAGGTGTTTGGCCGAGCTCCTCCTCCTATTTGTGGTGTGCGTCTTGATGTTATTCCACAAATGGAGGGTCCTACAGTTTCAAGCCGACTCCGAACGGCAGATATTTTTATGAGGAGCATTTTCATGGCAGATTTTTGGGTATTTATGTAATGAAAATGACCACGAAAATTAAGCATTCACGTTCCTCTTTATTACGTCAGAATCTTAAGTAGAACAAAAGAGAATTCAAAAAAAACTTGGTGAGCCAAATTTATTATAAAGGGTATTCCAATAAGAGATGTTATTTTGATATTCAATGAAAAATGCAATTTTTTAATATAAATGATCGGATTTAATAGTGGAAAATAACATCAGGCAAATGACCACCACGACCACGCTTACAGGACAATATCCTTTTCATGAAATTTTCCATAACCGAATTGCAAAGTGGCTACCCTATGTCCTCGATAGCCTCACGAATTCCATCTTTGAGGTTTTGAGCCAAACCTGGGCTGTTGGCGTAGACCTTTTCTTTCACGTGGCCCTAAAGAAAAAAGTCACAAGGTTTTAAATCACAAGATCTCGGTGGCCAATTGTGATCACCTCTTCGAGAGATAACACGGTCCGGAAACTTTTCCCGTAAAAGATCAATGGTTTCATTGTTTGTGTGGCACGTATCGCCGTCTTGTTGAAAACAAACGTAGTCCAGATCAATACCATTCAATTCCGGCTAATAAAAATCGTTAATCATCTCTCGATAGCGCAATGCATTCACCGTAACTGCTGCTCCAGCTTCATTTTCGAAAAAGTAAAGTCCAATGACTCCGCCGGACCATAAACCGCACCAAACAGTCACACGTTGAGGATAGAGAGGCTTTTCAACAATAACTCTTGGATTTTCTAAACCCCAGATCCGACAATTTTGCTTGTTGACGAAACCGCCGAGGTGGAAATGGGCCTCATCACTCAAGATGATTTTTCGATGGAATTCCGGATCATTTTCATGCATTTCAATGACCCAATCAGCAAAGACACGATGTTGTTGATGATCGGCCGGCTTGAGTTATTGTGTTAACTGCACTTTATAAGCCTGAAGATCCAAATCTTTAGGCAAAATACGGTGTAATGACGGTGTGGAATGCCTAATTCCAAAGAACGACGAGGAATGGACAAACCTGGGTTTTCTTCAACAATTTCGGCTACAACAGCAATATTTTCGGCTGTTCTTGAGCGACGTGCATGAGTTTTGTTCTTCCCATCATTTACTTGCCCCAACAGCTCGAATTTCTTCACCAATTTCTGTATTGCGGTCCGTCAAGGTGCTTCACGATAACCCAAAAATTTTCTAGTTTTATGAACCGTCTCTGCCAAATGTTCACCATTTTTAAAGTGTTTAAGCGAGTATCGTTCCATTTTTATTAATGGCGTAGTTTCTACTTGTCAAATATCAAAAAATGACAGCTTCAACAGTGACATCTACTGAAACAGCGGGCTATTCAAAATAACACTTGTTATTGGAAAACCCTTTATTTAAATCGATTTATATTGTATTATTATTCTTTAGTGCAGTTAGGCTTTAGTTTTTGGATTAGATTTGGCTCGTCTGAGTAGTTATGAAATGGAAGATGTGACAAAAGGCGCTTCATTATTCCTTATGTTGATTAAAAAGCAGCCGTAAACAGAAACTAAGGTACAAAGTGGTGCAAAATTAATCATCCAACTTTGAATAACCCTTTTTCTAAATAAAAAAAATGTGTTGAGTGATGGGAGTTTTTATATTGACGTTTACACACACGATTGCCTATTTGTTTGCTGGATATAAATCGATTGTCTGGAACTCGTATTGCCAAGTTTACATAAATAAGCTTGAATCCATTGAAGAACAGTTTTTACTGTGCACTGCCTCAGGCTGTTGAAGAAAGGATCACTCAGTCACCATAATCATCTAGCTGCCAAGCCTGGACATTTACAAGGAAAATGCTCAATAATGTCCTTCTCTGAAAAGTCTCCACACCTTCTGCACTGGGGATCAAATGGTCAACCCAGCTTTTGTGCGTGAGTGAGGATCGTCCAATGACCGGTAAGCGCAGCTACAAGTTTGCAAATTGAATGGCGTTGATCTTCTAGGACTATCTGCGTCCTGCGTCTATTGTCTGAATACCACACGAAAAAATGGAGCCCCATCTGTTCTGCGCTTTCCTGAGTGCAATTCCCCTTTAACAGCAGTCAGTGGGACGCCAATGACCGGGTAGGAGACACCTGGCACCAATTTAGTCGACACCTGCCTGGCAAGCTCATCAGTAATACTATTTCCCTCTATTTAGAGAGGTAGAGATTTCATCTTCTCCAGTTTGGGTCTGCTCCATCGCATCGTCAGTGCCTTGCTCGCAGCTTGACTATCGGAAAAAATGTTAATATCTCCCTCGCTTTCGCATTCCCTAAGCATTATACATGCCTGCAGGTTCGCAAAGACTTCTTTGATATTGGACCCGCCTTTTATGATCAAAAGAGAGATACTATCCTATCGCAGTAAATGACTGACAAAGGTATATCTCTAACCAGAAATATGTATTTTTGGAAGGATTTTTGTTTTTTTATAATCGGTAGATAATTTCATGGCATATATTTTTGGAATATGATAACCGGCAATTATCCGCCGTGGCTACGAGCTACCTGGTCTATTCGATCAGTCTAATTTCTTACTCATTTTTCCAATGAAACTGCCCGTATGGCGTCAATGGCGGCTTGAATATTGCAATTATTTTTCTTTCCTTTACTCAAAACTTAGTTTCAAAGACGACTTTTGTGCACTCATTTCTACAGGACGTTCCCATTGTGCATGGTTTTGTTGTTCTCCTGGTTTTTATTTTACCTTTCCCCTGCTTTTAATGCTACAACAATAATAAGCGCAACAATAACAGCAACAATACCAACAACCACAAATGTGGCGTATATTAGCGGTCAAGTTCAAAGCGCCGCCACAGACGCCAGTCGGTTTTAGTGGCAAGCGCGACAAGTAAGTGACTACTCACAGATATATCGATATGTCTGTATGCATATTTTCATTATATGAAATTTTGGGGAAAATTGTGTAAGTGACTTGAAGGAATGGTCAGTTGAAAGAAAAGCAATGTACTTTGACAAATTGAAACACATTTGTGCGGCATTTGGGGCCTTTGAGAGAATATTGACAATATTGGTATTTCAATTTATTATTAGTATTGTGTATTTATATTTGTATTGCGTAAGTGAATAGGAAAATGTAAAATTAGAAAAAATGTGAAACTGTAATAAAAGCCATTCGTATCGTTGAGCTGATAAATCGAGTTCGTGGCTGCAGTCTTTTATTTTCCTTCCAGCCACGCGTTATTAGCGCACACTTAACCCGCATCATTTTTCAATGATAATTGTCAACAATTTTATTTGAAAAAGGCAAAAAAAAAAACAAGAAATTGTAAAAAATAACTACCTTACCCACCTTCGTACAAAAAAGAAACAGTCGACTTACTTCGAGGCAATGCGGAAAATTAATTAACTGCCAAGACGAAATTGTGTACGTAATAAAAATTTTAATGTCCACATATGGACGCCCCACACTCGTAATGGTAATGACAAAATGCGAGCAGGCGCGCGCATAACGTACAATTTCCGCCATCATTACTTGGAAAAAAACAGCGAATGATAACAAAAAGCAAAGGCACAAAGGCGCAAACACAGGGAGGGAATGGTAAATGAGCGTCGGAGATATTAAAATGTGGAGTAAAGTAAAGCACTTGACTGCAGCAGAGTTGACTTGAAAGCGCGCCTTTCTGCCACACGTGCATATCCGCTGGCTGCCAGTTGTTTTTGCATTTGCAGGCAGCGTGAAAGTGCGTGCTCGAATTTCCCAAAAGCCAAAGTTGCCTGTCAACACTTGCGGTGCTGAAATTCTACAATTCATAGCTGCGTTATATTTCTACAATTCTTTACTATTACTTTTTTTTTTGTTTTCTTTATCTTAAACGAAAATGTCTAATATTTGAATTCGGTGGACTTGCCATGCGCAGTAAATGGCCAACATTGCCACCACCCGCTGCTTATTTAAATTCCCCCATGGCTTGCCTCTTGTCGTCGTCATCGTCGCGCTCGATAGGCGTTTTCATGATAATGAATTAGTGAGTCAACGTTCGAGTTGTCAGCAATCAGTCAATGTTGCCACTTCAACAACTCTATTCTCAATTTCATTGTTTCTAAGCTCCATTGTATGTGCATAAATTCTCATTTCCACTTTTTGCTCTATTTTCCGTCCATTAAAATACACTTTTTGAACTTTATTTCTTTTAGCTTTTTCACAAGCCTCGCTACAGTTTGGCGACGGCAACCAGTGGTCTTAGCAGTGGTGGGAGTAGCAGCAGTTGTATGTAAATATCTAACCATATCGCTACAAAGTATTTCTATTTTTGCTTGGGGGGTTTTCCATGCGATAACTTTTTATCGCATGGTTGTACGAGTTTTACTGTTAGGTTATCGCTTGGTTCCCACTGTACTCGTATTGTAATGTATGGCGCAGGTTTATATAAAAGGCAAATTTTCGAGACGTATGCTAAACTATGAAAATATTGCTTTTGTATGTATGTATGTATTTAGTTTTTATTATTGATTGGCTGTTTGTACCAGGGAGTTTGGATCTATAGCCCCATCGTGCCGCTGCTGGGCAGTCGCATAGAACGTGTTCTGCTGTTTCTTGTGCCTCTTTGCAGAGTCTATAGGAATCGTTTCCTATCGCACGTATATTTTTCATGTGGTAATTAAGTTTACAGGGTCCTGTTAGTAGTTCAGTGTAAAGTTGTATGAGCTTTTTGCTTAGGTTAAGGATTGCTTCTTCCCTTATCCGTTCTGGATCTACGAGTCTTTTCGATTGCCGCATGCCCTATTGGGCCCTCCAGCAATCGATTAGACCTCCTGGTTCCTGCTCACGTAGAAAGGCACTTGTGAAGCTGTTATTTACGCGCAGAAAGGTTCAGGACCTTTGAAGACAGTGTCCCTTCGTGCCCGTCATGTCCCGAAACCCACATCAAGGTAACAAAGTTTCTTGATGCTACGGTGTTGAAGATTTTAAAACATTCCCAGACCAACTTCGACTGTCAGAGAAAATGTTAATATTGACACCGTGCGTGGTGCCTCTCCGTAGACGTTCGCTGGTACACAGCTCTAAGGCGTGGACCTCCGCCTGGAAAATGGAAGTGCTTTTCCCCATTGCAATTGCTTTTTGGAAATGTGGTCCGACAATTCCAGCCCCGGCACTATCGTCTTCCATTTTGGGCCCATCAATAAACCATATCTGTACGCCCTGTTTTAAGGATATTTCATTGTTTCTCCATGCTAAGCGGTCACTAATGACCACTTTGAATATCGTGGAGAATTCTTGTTTCCTTTCCATCTTGTCGTGGCCTGTCAGGTACTGAGAGAATTCGTGCATGTCCTGTAAGATTGCCTTTGTTGAGATGGATTAGATTAGGAAGCCTGAAGGCTGCACTGACTGCCGACCCTTTGGCTACAAGATAGAATGGAATAAATCCATGTATTTACTTGGCAACATACTTCGTTTCTATTGGAGAACTGTTATGAACTCAACTTACATAAAATACGATTTGATATTACAAAATTAACGCAACTAGCAGTAATGGCTATTGATCTGGGGGTTTTTTTCTTCCTTGTTCACTCCTCCCGGGAGCATAGGGCCTCGACAAGACTCTTCCATCGTACACGGTTCTATGCTGTTGTGCTTGCACCGTCCTATGAGAGGTTGGCGTCTGCTACTTCGCGCAACATCGACCTTCTCCAAGTGTTTTTTGGTCGTCCGCGACCTCTGCTCCCTTGCGCGTTCCAGTTCAGTGCCATTCTCGTGAAGCTATCTGGTGGTTTTCTCAAGGTGTGACCTATCCATCGCCACTTTCTGCGTTTGATTTGCCTAAGGATGGGTTCCTCATTCGTTAATCTCCACAGTGCGTCGTTACTGATGGTGTTTGGCCAGAATATTCTGCAGATGATGCAGAGGCATTTGTTAACGAAGGATCGTAGCCTCTGTGTGATGGTGTTAGAAACCAGTCATGTTTCGCTTCCGTAGTTTAGTGCGCCTAGAGATTTTCGAACTCCCTGCCTGCAGTTGACATCTTCATCTGTTCCACCATCTGCCATGATGATGCAGCCGAGGTAGCAGAAGCTTTCGACAAATTCCATCGAGCATCCGTCAACCAATATCTGCTTTGCGTTATTTTGGTTAACTCTCATAGCCTTGGTCTTGGCGATGTTGACAGCCAGTCCGACAGTGCGTGCAAACGCGACTAGTCTGTCCCCCTTCGCTTGGATGTCAGCGAGTTTGTGAGAGAGGAGGCAGATGTCATCGGCGAAGTCCAGATCCTCACGATGTCTGGTGAAACTCCCTACGATGTCTTTTTTGTGCAGGGTCAGTTGGCTCATGACGTCATAAAGGACGATGGTGAAGAGAAGGGGCGACAGAGGACAACCTTGCCAATCACCTGCGTTGGTAGTGAATGGATCGCTGATATCGCCTTTGTGAAGCACTGCCAGTTCGAAGTTCTCGCATGAAGCATGAATATTTCTTTTCACTGTCCATGGACCTGGTTCACCTAGCAGGCTCCAACATTTTCGATGCTTAGAGTTATCCATTTTTCATCGCTAGTGACGATATGATGCAGAAAACCTTTTCTTTTCTGCCGTTCAAGAAGGGTTTGACATGCGTCTTCATCCAATAATTGTTGTAGTTGAGTATCTTCGAATGAAAGCGTCGATACCACTCTTTAGAAGTAGTATTTGATGAAGCGTGATTACCGTAAATATTGATCAATATAAGACACGTTTCACCTGCACTTTTCTTTAAAAGGTAGTAATGAAGCATGACTTCCCGCAAATGCTGTTTTTTCGGGACGAACGTAGACATTTTTGACGTCAGATAAAAGAGGACCTTTGCGCTTCAAACGAATGTCAACTACTGTGATCGAGACCTCACATATACAATTTCAAATGACCAGTATATTACTAGAGCGAACACAAAAGTAGTTACAGTAGCGACACCTCTTTTGCGAAGGCGTAAACTTATTCCTATACCCAATACATTTTTTCCTTTTCTAGGCTGCTGCACAGTTTTTTTTTATGGGAATAGTCACATGCAGTTGTTCATTAAAACCTACTCAATGAGTTTAAATTGATCTGCCAATCGAAGTAAGAATTGAGTATGGAAGGCTGGCGATATATCCAAGTTGAAACTTGCGATCTCTTACCAGCATTTGCTTCTTCTTTCTCTCCTCTTCCTAAAGTTGCTACCCAGTAAAATGCCTTTAAAAAACCTTATTTTTATCCATAAATATCTGTTAAGAAACTGTTTAACGATAATTCTGTTTATAACCTCATCCCCTCCATTGAAGGCAAAAAACTACTAATTTAATAAACCTATCAATTTGTTTCACAATCCGCCCAGCTTCTGTTTACTCTGTTCGATAAAAATCTCTTCGTCAACGCCTTCTTGGAAGGCGCGTGCCCAGACCAACTCCGGCCAACTGCACGGTGGCTCTCGCACAGGTACCGGTCGACTCATATGCGAGTGCGTGTATTTGATTACTCGCTTTTGATTGCTCACCTGCGGCGACTATTTATCGCTGTGCGCTCACGCTGATCAGCGCTTTATGTGGCGGATCTCATTTCAATTGGGGTATACATACATTCACACATGCACACAGGCGTACGAGTATATGCACATACATATATTTGCCGCATTAATTTCTATCAGCGTTAAAAATGAAATTAACACCTATTAACACAGCAGGATGCAGCAATCAACATAAAATTAATAATTCCCATAATGAAGTGTTGAGTTGCAGTGGACGTGGAATGAATTTTTTTAATATCCTATAAAGAGATATATATTCCATAAATTTTTGAATGGTTGCATGAAGAATAGAAAGATTTTTTATTTTTACTTCATGTTTAATTGATGTGAGAATTATGTATGAAAATATGTATGTAGAAATAGATTTGAAATAAATTAGGTTTAACTATAGAATTTCTTCTTGACTGACTTAGTGACTACTTAAACAAACAGTACAACGTTAGGGTACTAACAAGCATACAGATGTGAATTCGGTAGTCAAAGAGAATACAACTGCACTTTATTCTGACGGATCCAAGATGGATTGCGGCGTTGGGACCGGTGTATAGTCGACAGGCCTCGAAACTGCCAAGTCTTTTCGCCTGGGGAATTGGAATAGTATTTTTCAAGCAGGAGTTCTCGGCATAAGGTAAGGAAAGGAGGATAATTAAAAACCAGCCACAACAGCTACAGGAAGGATGTATTTTTTCAGATAGTCAAGCAGCCATCTTAGCTTTAAAGTCACCTAAAACCAATTCAAAAACCGTCAGGCAAAGCAAAGAAGAACTTAATGCTTTAGCGTGCACGACAGACATCACTTTCATCTGGGTGCCGGGTCATAGGAACATTGAAGGAAATACGAAAGCTGAAGAGCTGACACGACAGGAGGTTTTTAAAATGAATTCAACGCAGTAGAAATATGCTGTCTCCAAGGCGTGCGCAAAAGGGAGATCTTCCTCATTATTTCAGAAGCAGGCCGTTGACAAATGGACCAACACGGATACCTGCAAAATAACTAAACAAACGAAAGCCAATTTCAACAAATCCAGAGTTGCTCTGAAAGCCATGAACAGACATATTCAGAATAACGCTAACACTAACCGGCCACTGGACTTTGGGAGACCAAGCCAGGAATATGGGCCACCCCATACATAGATAGATGTAGAAGCTGCAATCAAGAAGAATCTAACGAAACAGTCTTTCACTTTCTATATGAGTGCCCGAGTCTGGATGCTCTACGACCTAGAATGCTGAGGGAATTCTCGATGGCTAACTTGAAAGACATTGCAGAAAAGAAAATTGACGACATAGGCAGATTCATAGTCAAATTGCGATGGTTCGCCTAATAAAAAACAGTAGTTCTACCAGTGGTGCGTCAAAAAGGCATATTTTGTGTTAATTGGGTCTGAGCTGTGTAACTCAGACACCACCTCCACCCTCACCAAATAACGCCAAGTCTTTCACTAAGTGAGACCAAGTCTTTCTCTCTTGTATCGAATACCTCAAGGCGGCAGCGTTTATAACAGGTGCTAGCCTAAAAAGCTGCCGGATGTTCTTTACCTCTTCTTGGTTGGGGGTTTTTGGCTGATTAAACCTTCAAGTTTTTTCACGGAATCGGCTTTAGCGGTGAAAAGTTCTTATTGGTATAGTGAGTCGTTCTGCCATTGAAACCCTGTGTTAGTGGCCGATATTTTTAATAGAATTTCCATGGGCTAGTATCTCAAGTTCTTCGCACTCATGTAAACGTCTCGCTGCCTTCCTCAACTCTGGATTCGTCACCATATGAGAATAGGATTCAAAAGGGTTCAAAAGACCAACATTGCATTGCACTCGTGCAATGATATTTTCATATTTACAGCTGCACATCTGGTATAAACTGTTCGAACATTGAAAGTAAAGTGAATTTTACTTCAAATATTTCCCGGTTATTTGAATAATTATTTCAGTGATTTCCATCAGCTGCCGGTCGTAGAAGCTTTTCTTTTACAATCATAATTTTAATAAATTGTCAAATGGCTATCAATACATTATCGATCATCTGTTCTCACTAAACAGCCAACCAGCTTGCCAGCGAGTCAATAAGCGTGGGCCAAGTACCCACTCCACTGTTGAAGGTGCAGCCGTCTATTACGTGCATACATACATACACACATACATATCGCGCGCAGCATCTAAGCGCACAACTCATTGTCAGACAATCGATAATTGCTTTGGCTCCAATTAGTTTTTTTCCTTTAATTTCCTTTCCTCAACAATTGAATGGAGCACGAAGAAATTAGTTATAGAAAGAACAAAAAGAAAAAAAAAACAACAAGAAAAAAATACGTTGGGCGGCAGTAACAATTAGTTAAAAAACAAACAAATGTCAAGCCACAACTAATTTCAATTAATCCCAACTCGAGAGTTACGCTGCGCGGCGAGAAGGGTACGAGCTATGCGTCTAAGTGCTACTCCACTCACGACTGCTTCATTATAATATAAAAATGTATGTATGTAAAGTGTCTGAATTCGGTTGGTTTGTGGGTTTGGCGGTTTGCCGCATACGGATTGCGGCTTGCTGTCTACGTTTTTCGAGCACTTGTTGTTGTTGTCTCCACTGTGTTCATTGCGGTGACGGCGCTTACCACTTCCAGTTCATTTCGCTGTCAAGTGGATTGGGATGCTATGAAGTGCGTGCATTTGTGTGGTTGTGTGCTTGTATGCATGCATGAGTGCATATGTATGTGTGTGTGTAGAACCTCTCTACCGCAAGTGACATCCTACCCGTTATAGCGCCGCTTACTTTCTTCTCCGCCTCTTACTTATCCCATGTAATGGGGTAGACATTTAACTTTCCTCTCATATGCTGCATTACCTTTGCGGCGTCTTCGGCTTTCAGAAATTTAGCCGATTATTTGTGTGTGAGTATGTACGAATATATAATGCACTCCATTACCGCTCCACGCTGACTAAGTAGGTGGATAATGCGATCGGTTCATTACCTCTATCAAAAAAAAACAAAAAAAAAGAGACACAACAAAAAACGAACAATAAGCACAGCAACAAAAAGGGTTTGAACGGTGCCAACAACAACTCGCTTCAACCTCAGCGCCAGCCGCCAGCAATCGCATTGGCACCTCTTAATCTGTGCTCTTCTCTACTTTCAGCATTCTACACTCTGTCGTCTGCCGATCTTGATTTGTATCCATGAATTAGTTAATCTCCGTGGAAGTGTAGCTGAGTTGTTGCTTTACTCTGTGCATTTTGCCCAGGCCAGTTCAGCGCTCAGCACTCAGTGCTCGGTTAGTCGGCAACTACAAAAATAAAATTGATTTGATTTTTGAGATGATTTTAAGTGGATGCTGTGACCCGATCATAGTCTATTTAAGTTGCCTTTTAGCGTATTTATACGAAAGTGTGTGTGCATGCAAATATGTATGTATGTATTTTATTGCTTGAAGGCGTAAAGTGCGTAAAAGCGCTTTATTGAGTTTTTATTGGTATTTTATTAACTTTACTGTGACTTGATAGTTTACGAGTAATACAAGTTTTATTTTTTGAGCAATTAAATATTCGAAATCAATGTTTCAAAACTAAGATCAGAATTATGCATCTTAGTGTTTATTAACCGCCGTTTAATGCTATTTTTGACTTTGTTTATAAGACAGGCTTAAGGGAAACTTCAATAACTCAGTCAAATACTGACCGATTTAGACTCTTAAGGTATCGTTGGAGAGATATTTTTCACCCTTTGAATTTTTTAGTCTCTGGAAAAATTAAGCTTTTTACATTCAAAATCAAAAGTCAAAAATTGCATTATTTTATATTAGTTGGTACAATTTTGAAACATTTTTATGCGGATCACTTAAGCTAAAACTCTATCACCATCAGCGGTGCTTTTTTGGAAAAAATATTTTCATAACTAATTTTATTTAAAAAAAATCGATCTTTGGAGATGTTTTCAAATTGATCCGGTTGATGTAAATTGTAACATTTTTCCGAAAGTCTTAATATACATATAATACATTTTATCATACCAATAAAAAAAAACAGTACCGAATTTTCTTGCATGATGAGTGTGAAACACCCTGATGTCGCCATCTATCTCGATAAATAAAAGCAACAAACAATTAAATAAATAATTGAATAAAAAAATAAATAATTTGGAAAATTAAGAATGAAGAAATAAATTATTATTAAATAATAAAAATAAATAAATAAAATATGTACCTATAAAAAAAATTAATAAATAAAAAAATAATTAAATAATTAAAAGAATAAAAAAACAACAAATATTAATAAAAAAATTAATAAATTCACTTTATTACTCCAAGGGATACCTAACCGGATATTTGCATTGCCCAAGCTTCTGCAAATTGAAATAAGACGAGAAGTAATCAAGGGCCGATGTCGAATGTGAACCACACCTAAACGTCAACGACACCGTTGGACTTCTTTATTTACGGTTATTTGAAAGAAAAGATGTATGTCGATAAGCCAGCAACAATTCAAGAGGATGAAATAATTCGGCACATTAACGACATAGAACCTCAATTATGCTTCAACGTCATCGAAAATTCGGACCATCGGACGAAGGTGTGCCGCCGAGCCCGCGGCATCCATTTGGCCAATATTTTACTCCATACGTAATTGAGCCATACCAATATTATCATAGTAAAGAGAAATGACAATAATTTATTAAAAAAATTCTATTTTATTCAAAATCAACACCGGCCCTTAAAACTTAACCACCCTTTAGAAAAAAGAAAAAAAAATCAAAAAATCAACTTTTATAAAATAAATCACTTACATCTCTTTAGTGTTTCCTTAATTAAAAATTTCCCTTCCTAGACGCTTTCCATTAAAATTCTTATATCCGTAAGTTTCTCTCCGATTTGCTTGAAATTTTGACACAACAATTAAGAGGTACTTTACGGCGTCATTGGTAGCGATAAAATAAAAATTTTAAAAGAAGAATACAAACATTTTCTTTAACATAAATTAAAAGAGATATGAACTAGATCTGAGTTTAATTTTCCTTTTATTTAATTTAAGGCCTCCTTATAATCAATACTTTTAGTTTTGCTGAATGGTGAATAAAGATAAATCTTATACGGATTTCCCACTCGTGAGCATGCGACATAAAATTCACTGTGAGTAAAGCAGGTTTCTTCCAACTGAAAGCGAGTTCCCGTGGCTCCTGTGTTCCAACGAATTGATTAAAATTTGATTTGTTTAAAGATAGAAATTTAATTTGCCTCCAGGAATGACCTGCTTTCTGCCCTGCTGCTTCAACCTGTCACCTCCAAGTGCTGGCTGGTCTCCCACGCCTACGGCTCGCTTGAGGATTCCAGTTTAACTTAGCTCTTGTGATATTCTTCTGCTGTTTACGCAACGTATGACCGGTCCAATTCCATTCGCAATGCCGCACCTCGACGGGATAGGTGTTTGCTTAGTAGCAGCCCAAAGGTCAGCGTTACTTATGATGTTGAGCCAAAATACCTGCATACTCTTGCAAAGGCAAATTGAAGAAGCATTGCAGCGCTTGAAGGACGCATGCAATCAAGTTCACAACCACATTGAATACATCGGGATATGTGCGCCTATAAGATTATGCAGGTTCTGCTGTAATGAAGAGGAGTCTATGGAACACTTAATCATCAACTGTGAGGCATTAGGTCACATGAGACACAGAATCCTAGGGTCTAACCTACTAGAGGAGAAAGACCTACAATTGCTCCCTCCTAAGGAGCTGGTTCGATTCCTCGGTATACTAAAAAATAATAAATAGGTAATTAGGGGCGCACAATAGATCAATCTGGTCGCAGTGCATAAAGTCCTTAGCCTACCCGTACAACCATTACCATTACCATGTGCGCCTATCTCCAAACTTTATCCAGCAGCTCGTTCTTTTTGCTATGCAATTTTATATGTCTGTTGCTGACCCGCCATTTCTTGTAACGATGGAAAGTTTGCATTTGATGAGCGTTTGATCTTGCGATTTGTTCAAATTGAAATGGAAAACATTTAAAAATGTATGGGATTCTTGGTTGAAAAATGGTTCCCCTAGACCTTATCTAATAATAATTTTTGCTATTATATTGGTGATTATTTTCTTTACTCCCAGTCTTGTTCCATTACAACATTTTGTGGATGAATGTAACCTTCAAAAAATAATAAGCACTCCAATTTTTATATTTAAACTACGAACGTCGTGTGAAAAGACCATGCGAAGTCAGAGGGATGGCACTACTGGCGCGCATCGAGGCAAAGTTTAGTTAGTAGCACGCACCTCTTGGAAGAACACACACAAAGTTTCTGCCAGATCGGTCTGGCTTCTTTGCGTTGGGCATTCGTTTGAATCGAGGAAGTCGAGTGATTTTTCTTTCCATCACGACAACGCACCAGTTCACGCCTCAGCAGTTGTGGTCGCAAAATGAATGGAAATAGGGGACCAACCCCTTTCACTCCCCGCCCTGTTCTCCAGACCTGGTTCCCTCGTGCCCCTCGGACTACTATTAGTTCCACAATTTGAAGAAAAGGTTGGCGGGAAAAGATTTTACTCAAACGAGGAGATGATTTCAGAAACGAATGGCTATTTTTCAGACTTGGATAAATCCTATTATTCGGAAGGGATCAACAAACTAGATTAGCATTGGACGAAGGTTGTAAGCCTAAAAGGAGACTATGTCGCAAAAAAAAGGGTTATCACAAACTATGTATTAAGTACTTTTTATCTTTGCACGTACTTTTCAGACGACGCTCGTATGGAGGAAGCTCCTGAGGAGCTCCCCAGGGTAATGTACACTTTCTGCCAGACGAGTTTATGGGAATTAAAAGGCTTGATCCCAAATATGGCTTTAGACGCTTGAGCTGCGAATGATTTTACACGTATGCAGTTCTACTTAGTTTTCGCTTTCAAATCATTGGCTGGAAAACCATTACGGGAGAAAAATCATTAAAAGGGAGAGTAACTTAAGGCAGTTATACCTGAAACCCTTTAAAATTTGGCACTCGTAAGGCTTAAAGTGGTAGAGAATCCCTGCGAAACTACTTAAAAGAAAAGCAGCTCTAGTTAATTCCATTAAATACTTTCAATTTTTTCCTCTATAGCAACCACTCAGTCAGTCTGTCACATACACAAACCGTACCCAAAAACAAATAAACTAATCAGATGATAGAGAAATAGAGGCGAATCCTTAATTGTTTGTAAGTACCAGCCTATTTTCATACCTTTTGTATTACTTTGCTTTACCTACATTCAAACATGCATACATACATACATACATACATACATATGACTTCGCTACCGTTAATCCCTTTTTAGTAGGCACTCCAGATTTAAGTATCCTTAAGTGCCTGTATAATGACCCAATATCCTAAATCATGTATGTATGTATGTGTGTAGCAGTTATGATCGTTTGCAAGTGGCCTTCACAGCGGCTTGTCATCAGGCAAGAAGAGTTCATTTGGTGGTATGGGAAACGAAGTTGTGTTTTGAGCAACTTGTGACTTCACTTGAATCGCACCAAACAAAGACGGAAGAACCTGTTTCGATTTCAACAAACATTAGTTCCAGCGATAGGAATGAAACAAAGTACTTTTGCACTCTCAATTGTATGTATGTGTGTCTGTTTGTTTCCGTGTATGCACCTTATATATGTGACTGCTAAGTGGCAGCCTGTGCCCTATGTGTGATTGCACAATTTTGGGTAAGCGGCGTTCGTTGTTATTGTCAGTTGCTGTGTGACGCGCCACAGGCAATACACAATACGATCCTTTTTTGCGTGTTTTCCCCTCCTATATCAGCGTTGCTCACCTATTCGACTGTGTTACCGATTTTATGCATATATAGTATGTACATACATACTTACCTAAAAGTATATACTCGTACCTGTCGGTTGAGCCGCTCACAGCAAGAGATACTCAGGGTGAGTATGTGACTGCCTATACGTGCATCTCACTCGCTCTCAATCTAGCCGCAAGCTAGCGGTGGTGCGTAAGATAAAGCGCATTGTTGTCTCTTTGGTTAAAGGCGCTGCGGCTGGCGTCGCTGCTACGGCTGTGCTGACTTTGCTGCTCATGCAGTTGGACCATTGATGAAATTGACTTTTTATGTTGACTTTTACACAGGGAAGTGGCGGCGGTGCGCTGCCGCTTCGATTGCCAGTTTATCTGGCTGTTCGTCTGCTTGTCCGTCCAGATACGCGTCCATTAAGGTGTAGCTGTTGTTTTTGTATTTGGCCTGCTGCTTGCTAGCCTCTTCCGGACTGGATTTTCGGATTAAGTTTTTGTTTACTTTAAGAGATTTTTTAGTTTGTTTGCACACCTCAGAGCTATCAGTTCATCGCTGTCCAATTCGTCGTATTCGTTCGATTTGTGCGCCAGAAATTAACCGCTGAGCCTTTGTTTCCAAATTTCAATACCCAGCTTTTGTTTTAATTGTTTAATTTCAATTTGTAAAATTGTGCACTTTGATCGCTAGTGATTTTCGTTGGTAAACAAGAATATTTGAAACCAATCACTTCACTTTTTCGTGTGTTTGTAAAATACAGTGGTTTTTATTGCGGTTATAAAATCATTTCGATAAAAAAAATTGTATCGCACTTTTCACACCACGCGCCAGTGAATATTTTTAAATACATTTGTGAGTGTAGTGTGAACGAATTCAAGAAATTAATTAAACCAAATGAAATAAATTAAGAAGGCAGTAGCAAAACAATAAACCTGCAAAGAGTAAAGTTTATTACCCTAAAACGATTTAAGTAAAATATCGCATGCGACAATGGGCATATTAATGATTGCAAATGACGACAACAACGTAAGTGAAAACAAAACAAAGCAAATTAAATCATTTCAACAGACAACAAAAACGTAATGAAGATCGCATGAAGTTTTTCCCATTCAGAAATGGATGGAAATGCGGAAATGTTGTTGTATACATAGAAGGATACAAAAATTTGCGTAGACAACATAAGAAAATTTTATTTATATACATATTTAAAAAAGGAAGAACAAAAAAAACAAAACAGCTACACAATTTTGAGAGAATGAATTGTCGAATTTCGCTAAGCGTATTTAACGGCAATTTTTATAAGTCGAGAATTGTATATATAAATGAATAAATAAGTACAAGTTGGCGCAAGATTAATCACCATATCTCTAGATTTATATATAAAGGGTCTTTCTAAAGTGACGCATAGATGTTAGTAGTGAATAATTTCTAGACGTTACCTTTTTTACTATGTCGTCTTTGATATTAGTCAAGTCGACAGATGTACAATTTTACACGAGGGAACAGCACCTTAAAATTATTGAAACTTATTATGAAAGTGGTCGCTCTTTAAGAACAACATATCGACAAATTCGTGAGTTTTTTTTAGTGGGAATAATAGTTCGAAGGTGTCGACACTTCAAATTATATAGTTCATTTTTTTTTTGTTTTTTCTTGTTCACTCCTCTCGGGAGCATAGGGCCTCAACAAGACTCAACCTTGCGTGACAGGGTACGTGGTTGATTTCTAACAGGGTAGGTGGTTAGCCTGCCGCTAGCTCAATTATTTGGTTATTAAAATATAGTTTATACCAATAGAACGCAAAGTTTCAAACTTTATTCAAAATTTACAAAAAATCGACAAATTTTCATTAAAATTTTCAACTTTTTATTTCCATCTTTTTATTCAATATCTTTAGTTTAAATCCGTGTATACAGTTTTACAGCTCACTGAATTTTGGTAATAAAATGCAAGTTTCAAGTGGATCGGAAATCTCATTGTTTTTTGAGAATATTTTTTTTTTGTTTGCTGGCGGTCTTGTGCATCTTCTCCATTTAACGCATGCTCGACATTTCTCTTTTATGGCTTACGTCCCAAACTAGTAGTAAAATGTATGTAAGCCTCGCTGTGGTGCATAATCTATATAGCTCCTCAACAGATCTTTCAGAAGAATATTTTAGATATAAATTCCATTTTCCAAACTTTTAAAAATTTCGATTTAGACATAATTGTGACTTTATCTCGGTACTTTCGCGTCAAAAGTTTTCTTGCAAAGCTGCAGTTGTTGATTTAATCATACAAACTCTTACATATGAGTTGACCGGACAAAAAAAGTACAAAGGGGTTAAATCGGGCAGTCTTGGTGAACGAATCACTGCAAAAATGCATGAAATTATTCTATCCGAGTACTCTAATTGCATTAAATGAATTGCATCGTGGCCTGTGTGACATGTCGCATCGACTTGTTGAAATCGCATATCGCCTATTTCCGTAATCTCAATAATAGACAAATAAAAAACTTTGTTGACATATCTCAGTATCAGAATCCGTTCCGTAAGCAGTGGGTATCCAGCTGCATTTTAGAAAAAAAATACTCAGTAACTCCACCAAACCTAATTTTGAAATGAATAGCTGGCATGAGCGGACACTGCCTTATTTATGCTCAATGTCTTGCCCATCAAATTAAATTATACGATTAACTATTTTTAGGTCCTTTTGGTTGATTGAAACCACCGAAAATATTTTTAATTTTCGTAGCCCGCCATTGTCGTAGAGGAGCTTAAGGGGTCACATACATACATACGTCCAACAGCGCCAAAAATACGCTAAAAGAAAAACAGTTTTTAGAAGGAATAACAATAGAAATTAATATAAAAAAATGTATGCATTGTTTATTAGTACTTAAATTTTATAAAAAAATTTATTTTAATTTTTCTTTACAAAAATTAATATATAAAAAATCACGTGACCCAAAGTGCAATGAAAAAAAAGTTGCATCACAGTCTGCATCATTTCTCCTTGAAATGTTGATGGACCTGTAAAAAGTAAAAAAAAAAAAATCTTGTAAAATAAGTTGTTGTCAAGCCGGAGTTTTGAATGTCAACAAATTTTGCAATTTGCGGCATTTAAAAAAAGTATACGTTTTACGTCATGAATGCCACATTTTAATTATGTATATAAATTTTTTTAATAAAAATTTTTTAATAAAAAAAATGAAATCTATAGAGAAAACATTTTCGAATATTTAAAAAAAAAACCGCATCAAAAAATATTAAAAACTGTATGAGCTATCATGCAGACCGTGTCGAAAAAAGAGCTATGAGATAAATGAGTTTAAAGTTTCAGTTACAGAGCGCGCGGACCGCTCCCTGCTTAGTTAATAGGCTGTAGAAGCTATAATATTGGAAATTTTTGCATGAGCAGATGCTATACTTTCTAAATTCTGGACGTATGTAGCCCCTTAGTTATTTTTACGATCACTAACTCATTTCAGGAAATTATATATTTTAAACTTTTTAAACTAGATACAAAACATTTCCAATTTAATTGTGACAGTTACATAAAAAGAGAATTACTAAAAAGAAACTTAAACTTGAATGACCCTGCACATACATTTACAAAAGGGAAACTAAATAGTTAGACTTACTTGCTCACTTTTTAATTATTAGTTTATAAGTTTGATCAAAATTAACAAGTAAATTGAAACTAGTGAAACTCAATTACTTTTCTATTCTTCAAAACATTTCTTGAGTAAAAAATTGCCAAATCTCGATTGAAGCAAGTGAAGTTTTACATTGAGAGCGACGAGTGCTCGAGGACGTCTTCTTCAGAATTTCACATGAAAATTTTCTAGTACGTGTTTGCTTATTTGGTAAAATGGCTATTGTGAGACATAATAAAAGGTGGTTAAGTTTCAAGAGCCGGTGTTGATTTTGAATAAAATAAAATTTTTTTAGCAAACTATTATTATTTCTCTTCATTATAATAATATTGGTATGGCTCAATCATGTTATGGAACAAAATATTGGCCAAACGGCCGCCGTGGCATCGGCGGCACACCTCCATCCGATGGTCCAAATTTTCGATGAGGCTGAGGCATAATTGAGGTTATATGCCGTTAATGTGCCGAATTATCTTATCCTTTAGCTATTGAATTGTTACTGACTTATCGACGTACACCCTTTCTTTCAAATAATCCTAAAGAAAGAAGTCCAACGGTGTCAAATCACATAATCTCGGCGGCCAATTGACATCGCCGCGACGTGAGATTATTCGGCCATCAAATTTTTCGCGCAAAAAAGACATTGTTTCGTTAGCTGTGTGACAAGTGGCACCGTCCTGTTGAAACCACATATCGTCCACATCCATATCTTCCAATTCGGGCCATAAAAAGTTCGTTATCAGCTCACGATAGCGAACACTATTCATAGTAACTGCCTGACCGGCCTCATTTTGGAAAAAATACGGCCCAATGATGCCGCCGGTCCATAAACCGCACCAAACAGTCACTCTTTGGGGGTGCATTGGTTTTTCGGCAATCAGTCTTGGATTAACATTCGCACAAATGCGGCAATTCTGCTTATTGACGAATCCACTGAGGTGAAATTGTGCCTCATCACTGAAGATGATTTCCTTCGATATGCCTTTTGATTTGAACGCCCGTTTTCATAATAAGCCTGAATAACTTTAACGCGTTGTTCGATTGTGTATATTTCCATGGTTCAAATTGAGTTAGTCTGAAATTGAAAAATGTTAAATGAAATGCAGAAATAAACTTGACGTTTAGGTGTGGTTCACATTCAACATCAACCCTTGAAGTTTAACCACCCTTTACAATAAAATATATTTCAACAAAATGCTATTATTTAGATTTGGCAAACATTTTTATGTTAGACCAGCAAGCGCCGATATTTCAGAAAATTGTAATAGCTATATTAATATTATCTTATATTAACCAGATATTTTAGTTTTTTTATATAAAGGGTTTTCTAATAAGAGGAGTTATTTTGATATTCAAAGAAAAATACTATTTTTTAATATAAATGATCGGATGTTTATTTCATTATAAAGAGGAAGGTATGCCGTTATAGTGGAAAATAACATCAGGCAAATGACTACCGTGACTACGCTTACAGGACAATATCCTTTTTATGAAATTTTCCATAACCGAAATGCAAAGTGGCTGCCCTATGCCCTCAATAGGCTCACGAATTCCCTCTTTGTGGTCTTGAATCGACCCTGGGCTGTTGACGTAGACCTTCTCTTTCACGTGGTCCCAAAGCAAAAAGTCACAAGGTGTTAAATCATAAGATCTCGGAGGCCCATTGTGATAACCTCTTCGAGAGATAACACGGCTCGGAAACTTTTCTCGTAAAAGATCAATGGTTTCGTTGCTTGTGTGGCACGTAGCGCCGTGTTGTTGAAAATAAACGTTGTCCAGATCAATACCATCCAATTCCGGCCATAAAAAATTGTGAATCATCTCTCGATAGCAATAGATAACACCTGTTATGGGAAGCTCTTTATTTATATGCAAATGCAATGCATACTTATGAGTGGTTATAATATACACCATGCGACAAAATAGTAGCCCATCCATATTTGGACCAATGTCTACTATTTTTCTTAAATATTTTTTGTTTGTTTTTGGAGTGTTCATTACTTTTGTATATAAAAATAAATTTTTAGTTGGGATTTCTAGAAATATTTTTGGTATGCAGCTGTATGGGCTAATAAATTTTTGTATAAAAAATGCAAGTTTGAAATTGAACCATCTTGTACTCGTATATGGAATTGAATTTTACTAGGCAAAGAGGTATGCATATTTTTTGCATTTTTTTATTTGAAATAGAAAACTTTGACATTAAATACGGACAAAAATTATTATGCCAAAACGGCAATGTGAAAAGTTTGTTAATATTGCTTTAACGCTTATATGTATGGGCAATGGAGAAAAACCCGCAATAAAAGTTAAAAGAATTTACATCTTTTTTTTTTGAATTTTTTCAGATTAGAAATTAATAAGAATAAAAATTCAAAGATTTAGGATAGGCTTTCAGCTGAAATGAGATTCGTGGATGCGAAATTATGAAATTATAATTTATATTAGGTAGCGCAAAATTAATCACCCGACTGGAAGATGTTTGTTTTTTGACATATTTGACACTAGACAGCTGCAATATACAAACAGCCAAGCAATGAGCGCGTAAAGGTCAAAACAAAGATTTCCATCACTCAAAATAATTGATTATATTTAGTTAAAAAGTTATTCGAAAACAAAAAAAAAATATTAATTTTAAAATAATAATAAAAAACCTCATAAAACTACTTTGGTTGGTGTATTCTTGAGTAAAAATTTACCTTTAAATAGTAGCATTTCTGGTTTTTTTCATACCTACACCTACACCTACATGCGTATATGTGTATGTATGTACGTATGTTTGTACGTATGTTTATGCGTACATATATTTGATATACTTTATTTAATGCCAATAAACATTTTATGAGCACACCTAAGCAAGCGTGTAAGCTAAATCTACTTAAAATGCAGCGAAGCACAAACTTATTAGTCATCCGGTTGCACGCACAACCGATCGCGTGAATGTAGCCATTGCGACCGCGGCGCAGCCAGCAGTCAGCAGCCAACAACCAGCAACCATCAACACAATAAAAACACATCCTTCAACAAGATCACCCAAATAGCTGCACTTCCTTTGCAGGCTTTCATTTGTACTTTGAGCCACTCATACAAACACACAAACACACACGCACTCACATGCATGAGCGCAATAATCGACGGCAACGGCATCAGCAACACCACCTCGACGTCGGCGACGGCAATAAATAAATCCCAGCGCAATGCGAATGCAAATACAAACGCATACGACCAGTCACCAGACAAATTGATCCACTCGAAAATGCATTAAAAGTGCTTTCAAAGCGAAAGCCCGCCACTACGTTGCCTTCCCCTGACGCTTTGCCCTGCGCTGAGAAAGGATGCAATGGCAGGGCGTTGTATGCTATCAGAGAGGCAGTACACAGCATTGGCTTCGTCAGCGGCAAACGTCTTTGAGTGCTACGAAGATGGCGGCGGCGACGACGGCGGCATCTTTGTTCGCTCGCCGAACGGAAAGGTGTTGTGGTGCGTGTGGTTGTTGGGCTTGTTGCACGCGCAACAATAACGTTCATCATGAGCGTATTGATCGCCACCGATTGTTTTATTATAATAATTATGTGCCATGCTTTGTGTTAGTTACTAAGTTCGACCGGTTTTACTAGCAGATATTTTTCTTAATTATTTTGATTGTTGTGCGAAGCTTTGCTAGACATTTGCGGCTACCTCATTACTCGGGGCTTATCTACAGTTAGAACTAAAACTGCATAATCAACTGCATTTCAATCAGCACATCTAATAATCTGTGAAATAAGTTAATTGTTGTATTATACTCAGCTTCTGCTTGGTGATCATCAGCAATGCTCCTTCCTTTCTCTGTTGCTCGCCATTCCACGCACACACGCCACTTCAGCACTTCACCGGAACGGCTAAGACTGTGCGCGCTACCTCTCGAAACATGCACCACTCAACATTTGATTTCATACTTAAGTGTTCTGGCGCTGTGGTTTGCGATTTTTCAACTGCCAGTTCGGAGCAGCACCCTCATCAGCATCATGATCGCCGATCACACACTCCTCGCCCGCCGCTCTGTGCACCCACACTTCGCTCACAAAAGATCACTTACTTGATCCTGCATTAAAACCTCTTCACCGCCGCACCCGCAAAGTGATGATCCTTTGTTTGTTTTTATTTGGTGCGGCTGTGTGACAAATTATTAACGATCACCACTGGCACCGGCTCCGGCACCACTTTAGTCCCTTTTTTATTGAAATTTTATTGCTGTTTGCTTAAGACTGTTTTTTGCTCAGTTTTAAATCTTCGACGTTTTTTTTTTTTTGTTTTTATTTCGTCTCATTTGTAGATTTTCGTTTTTGTTTTTTCATGCCTTATTTTTTCATACCTCATTTTCTCTTTTTTGCTGTTGCTGTTGCTGTGGTACGTCGGTGTGTCCTTCTCCCTCGGCCCTTGCGCGCGCAGCGCCTATTGATCAGAAATTCTTCTTCAATTTCGTGTCCCTTTTCCACCTCTGCATGTTGACAATTTTTGTGTGCAGTTGATCCCCACCTCTCTCCATACTCTTTCGCGTACACGCTGCGCCATCCGGCACTTTCGAGTTTTGAAGTGACCGCCACTGATCTTGCGCCTTGTAGGCAAGTTGGGCGCTCGCTTTGATCAAGTGATCTCGCTGGCGGCTGACGGCTGGCGTCATTATGCACGCGTGGTTAATGCGTGTATTTGTGCTGTGCCGTGTAAGGTGTTGTTGGTATGCTGCAGCAAGCAGCTGATAGAGCTGTTATTACACACAAAACAACTTATTAAAATATTATATCCCACAAAAATATTAGTTATAAGTATTTATTAAAATATTTATGTGAGAAATTATGAAGATCACGTTTTATTCCATTTCTGATTTACTTTTTGTTACACTCGCAAAACTCTCAGCTTGCATATCTCCTGAGTATTCACCTCATTTATGCGCTACTATTTTCCCATCGTTTTGCCGAAGGATCAAAGCCTTCGCCGCCGCACTAATTAACATCATTTTGATGAATATCAGCTGTGAGAGGTGTTGAAAAGGTCCACACCGGTACGGCATGCCGCGACGTGGATGATCGACTTTTGCAGCACAAACCGCTGCCTTATTGAAACGGGTTTTGTACTAAGAATCTGATTTAAGCAAATTAAGTTTAGTGCGCACGCTGATGTTTTGCCGACGGGATTTCAAAACAGTGCGTCGAGGATAAATTGAGAATAGACATTTTATTTTTATCAAATTTTCATGTACAGTAATTTCCAAAAACTGAAATCAGAGCATTATTCCAACTTTATATAAAATTAAAAATCGGTGAGGTTTGCGCGTGGCCGTAGACAGGCAAAAAGTTGTTGCGTGCTCCCGAAAATTTCGTTTTAAATTAAATTTATTATCCATCACCTTCAACAAAAGGTACCCTTAATATTAAAAAAAAACGAAAATACAAGTGTGTTCCTCAAAAGTGAAATTATTGATTATTGTCTTCAAAGTACTGCCCATCAACTGCAACGGACTTTTATACAGCTCTCGAAACATTTCTGGTACTTTATTTTTGCCGTCTTCAGCTGTTAAATTTCTTCCTTTTGGCTGTTAAAACGCGTTATCCGTAAAGGCTTTTTAACTCCATCGTACAGAAAAAAATAACAGGGAGCCATATTAGGTAAACCCGATGGCTGGTAGCGGATATTCGCTTCATTTTTGGTCAAAAATTCATGGATATTGATGGCTCTGTGCGTTATCAAAGTGCAAAATCCAGAAGTGGTTTTCCCACAAATATTTTTTTTTTTAGCGAATTATGATACTTCACGTAAATACCACATAACGACCACATAATAATCCTTATTAAGTGTCTGATCGTCAGGCAAAAATTCGTGGTGTGCAATACCGTAATTTAGATCGGGTGTTCGGTAGCGACCCAGAGAATATTTGGGTGTAGCCCGGAAGTTATGAGCTTTTTGAACTGCATATATGTAGAAGAGTTGTTCTGGCCACTTCCAGGTGCAAGGCGATCAGCGACTTTCCTACCTTATGAGGACTTCTATACTCAGACCCATCCTCCAGCCCTGTGGACCAAGCTGCTATAATCGAATGATTACTAAGCATTTTTCTCGAAGTTATATATTATATTAGTTTGGGGAAAAAGAAATCCATTATTTTCTCGGTGGATGGCGGAAGTGATCGATATCTTGTAAAGTATCGATCAAGTGATTTAAAGTTGTTTGCTCGTTGCAATGATGACATTTCACATTAAAAAAATTCTTTTGCTATTTTATGTTTGTTCCATTCAGTTGTGAGTTACAGGGTGTTAACAAACAAAGTCAACAAAGAGAAAGTTCGGTCCTTTTTACAATTTTTCGTTGATAAAGGCGAAAATGCATACCAGGCCGCTGAAATTCTACTGTAACAGCTAATAACGTGCAATTTCGATTTCGTCGATTCAGTTCAGCCATTTTTGATGTTGTCGATAATGTCGAAAATGTCAATATAATAACAGAAATAATGAAAGTTGGCCCGCATGTTAGTAGCTGTAGCATCCACCAGGAGCTAAATATAAACCAAAAATTTTACGCAAAAATAATGTAATCATATATTCACCGTTGCTATTTACAACCTCTTCGCACCTCTCGACCAATTTCTTGATGTCGTTCCGCCAAAAATGGCCTAGTTTGGTGTCAAAGAAGTATCGAAGAAAACACCCTTCATACAGTTTGATTGTTTGATAGGGAACGGAAAAGATGGTAATCGGTAGCTGTAAGGTCCGGAGAATACGGCGGATGATGAAGGGCCTCCCATTCCAGTTCTTGGAGTGCGGCTTTGACTGCTTGTGCAGCATGGCGCCTGGCGTTGTTGTGAAGGAGTATAGTTCGATCAGGTATTTTCAGTCGAATAGCCTCATTCAGGCGATGTAGCTGGGTAACGTAGAGCTCCTTGTTGACCGTGACATTCTTCTCGGGCATTTCCCATTTCCACCAAACACATATCTTGATCTTCTTTGGATGTAGTTCCGGCTTGAATCTCGCCTTTGGCAGGTGTCGAAAATGTTGATTTTTTCCTTCTGGGCATTCCATTTCTAAGCCTCAAAACTAATAAAACATTAAATAACTCAAAAATTCAATTAACATAGTTTTGTACAAGGCGCATTCATTAAAGGTGGTGGCACTACGTTTGATTGTCAAAGCAAAGTATTGAGAAACTAGAAAACAAGTAATGAATTCGCCTTGTTTCATTCTGAGCTGACAGCCACATGGACACGGCGAAAGAAAAACAACAACTCAGCTGGTTTACCAACACCACCTTTTATATATTCGCCTTGGTTTTGTAGACTAGAAAGAGTTCTATCAAATGAATACTTACCGTTTGCCAAACAGCAAAGCAAATCGTTGTAAAATAATAAAATATATAAAAACGCCTTGAACTTATCCCCCAACCCAATAATATATTCGGTAGTGTATATTTCCGGCACAGTTCGATGTCTTTTATGGGCTTTCCTCCTCATATTTCAAATTATTTGATGGCACCGATTTAATCTAAGTAAACTTCCTCAAACCTCCTTCTAGGTCATCGCTATAAGAAATATGATTTTTATTAAATTTATTACAGCGCTATTGTCACGACTCGGGAAAGTCAAGAAGTATATTTTTATGTTTTAAACATCCATTTTTAGGTTGCGAATAAACGAATGTAGGGATGTTACATACAATTCCAGATTGAGATACGATAGCGCGCTTCAACTCTTAATGTTTCAGAAATCGTAAGCTTTTTTTTCAAATCCCAAAACTCCTCTTTAGTTCCGCATATGATCCTGGCATGAACTGGGTACATCCGGACGAGACAATCGCACGCCTTTAACTAAGCTTCAAATATGAAAGACATTCATTATTTAATTATTGCAAAATACTGGAGGAGTGATATATACAACCGAAGCTTTTAGAAGGGTAAACAATCATGGTAGGTGGCGCAAAATTAATCACCCAATTTTGTTTTTGAATAACATTTTACAAAAAAAAAAAACCATTACTTTAAGCGATGGAAATTTTTATTTTGTAAAACATGCTTTTATCTACATAATTTAGTGCATAAAAATTTATTTATCAAAGGAATCAACGCCTTTTTATTAAATACACTTTGATCATTTTGATGAGCTTTAGCGAATTTTTCTTAGCCCTAAACAGTTTTCCCCTCAGCTTGCCGACTGTTAGGTCAACTCAATTTAATTACTAAAATACGACAGCAAATTCAAGTTCATTCACAGCGAGGCTGGTGCGCTCCTAACCGCAGTTCCTTTGCCCCTCCACAAGCATAGAGTTTGATTTAAGCCCATCAGCAGCATAACAAAGGCCAGCAGCGTCATGCGAGTTGGGGTTAACAAATCGGCGTAGTCGTTGCACTTGTGAGTGGACAGTCCATCTACACGTCCAAGACGTGGTTCTATTTTCACTTTTTTTGAGAAAGCTGCTGTAATGATTAGCAGCAGTAGAAATGCAATTGACCGCATGTTGCAGAATCAGTTTTCTTTTTCTCCTCCTATATGTATTTAAATTAACTGCGCTTATATGTGTGCGTATGTGCGTATGTATGTATTTACATATATAATCTTCAAGCAGCACCTTCTTCGGGCTTAACAATTTTAGTCGTTCCGTTTCGTGAGCACTCCGCTGCGTTAATCTTTTAGAGCCCGTATTTTGTATGCGTGCATGAAAATTTGCGAAATAGATTTTTTACAATAATATTTAGGAAAATTTTGTTAATTCGTTAAATAAAATTTTGACATTACAGCTTTGTAAAAAATGTTTTTCAAACTGATTTTGAACTGAGAAAAGACTTAAATTTTTTTATTTATTTTTTTTTTTGTATGAAAAGTGGAAAGTTTTCTTGGTTTGCTTGATTTATTTTCTTTCGCCGTGTCCATGTGACTGTCATCACAGAATTATATAAGGCGAATTCGTTCTTTTTTTCTACTATGCCAATATTTTACCTTGAGAATCAAACGTACAAAGCATTGTTGTTGCTCTAGAGCCACCACCTTTAATGCGCCTTGTCCAAAACCGATTTTACAAATGTAAAATTGAACAAAGCATAAAAATCTCTTAAATCAGTCACGCTGTTATCGATTTTTTGCAATTGAAACTGATGCAATTTTCGATTTTTCAACTCTTCCTCTCAAAGTTTACAAAATTTCGTGGCCATCGATCCTAGCCAGATGAATTTCGTCAAGGCCGTCCAAAAACGATTGTTGTACCAGAAACAAGGGATGCTATGCGGCACTTGATAGCACAAGATCGTCATGCGACATATTACGAAATAAAGGCATCCTTGAGCATTAATGCGACCAGCAAACATTCAATATAGACGTCAAGAAGATTTGTTCTCGTTAGAAACCACATAATTTAATAACTGCCCAGATACCCAAAAAAGGACTCATGTTGATTGGTGAAAAGAAATGTTGGAGAAAATCAGCCGCGTTGGTTCAAAGCACTTGTACGACATCGTAACAGCTAATGGATCTTGGATCTCTGCATATGAGTCCGAAACTAAACAGCAATCGACAGTATGGGCGGAAGAAGCACCTCAGAGCAGATGATCGTCTGATTCGGAAGTGTTCGGAAAATCTGGACACGTCGCAACTGCACCACTAAAAACTTAAAGTAGTGAATTTTAACCTTTTGTTTCCGGATAATTAAAGAAAACTAACCGCCGAAGGCGAATTATCCTTCACCAAGGCAATGCGAGGTCTCCGTATGGACTCGCACTAGAGAATTTTTAATCACTCCAAAAGATCGAATTAATGGGTGATCCGCCTTACTGCGCTGATGTGGCACCTAGTAATTTATTTTTGTTCCCGAACAGCAAACTTCAAATGCGAGGTCAACATTTTTCGACGCCTAAAGAACTTTTCGAAGCTTTTAAACAACTTGTTTTGAAGCTATCCGCTTCTGAGTAGAAAAAGTGCTTTGAAATTTGGTTTAAGTGAATGCAAAAGTGTGTTGACTTCCAAGAAGAATATTTTGAAAAACACTAAAGCCATTTTCATGATTATTTTACCGTGTTTTCATTATTAACAATGAAAAGACAATCAGCGGAAAATATAAAAAGGCAATCTGCGTATAAGAAAAAAAGATAGAAAATATTTGAATAACATTTTCACCACTTTCTTCTTTGTCATCCTCGTAATCATCAGATTTACCTGCAAATGGGTATTTTATAGCTTTGAATAGCTATTTAATTGTTTCAGTGGGAAGCGAGTTAGTTCTTCGTGGCTGAGCTATACTGTAGCTGGATAATAATGAGTCTGACGATATTAGAAATTCAGTATTCTATCAGGAGTATTTATATCAGGAACCGCTTTCGCATTGCTTCAGAGTGGCGTTCCATCTTCCTCATTACCAGATCTATATTTGTGTGCTTGCGTCCAGGTCCCGGTTTTTCATCTGGTGAATTTTTTCCGCGCTACCACTGATGATTTACCACGTTTCCTCGCTGCGTAGCGTCTTTTCGATTATATTTTCAGTAGTAATGTGACCGATTGCATTCTCCAGCGTTCGACGTTCTTGTTCCCAAAGCGTCATCTTCGACTGCGTCACCGTAAAAGTATGGGGAGTGTTGACATTTCCCTATTTAGAATAGGTATTTCTGGAAATATCCGTTGATAGAAACTAACTTCAGGGGTTAGGGGCAGTCAGCGTTTTCAAAAAATTGGATTTTTTTGCATGTTCTTAGAGTATAATATCTTAAAAATATTGTGTGAAAATTTGACGTGAATCTGAAAAATACTTTTCGAGTTATTCAACAATTAACAAAGGTCGCTCGGGCGCTCCGGAACGTAAGTATGCTGAAAAAATGAATGCTGGACGTATGAAAGTGGCAGATAAGTGAGCTAACGATAACACTCGAGAAGGTGCAATGCTACGTAGGCAACAGCAAATCGATATTTTGGAAGCTGCTATGAAACAATAAAATTTATACTGCTTTTGAAAAACATAAAAAAATCGTGTCTGGTCGAAGGAATTTTTTTCCCAAAAACTTCGTTTTTTTAATTGTCGTTTTTTTTCGAAAATCTGAAAAATATTTCATATTGTTAAGTTTGAAAAAAAAGCTTAGGCTCAAGAACATCTATTAATAAAACTTATTTATCTTGTCCGATTGATTGTAGAAGAATTTCCAAGGACTTGTGATGATCACCGCAAGGGTATTCTGGAGAAACGGGCTCCACATAAACAGCGATCGCTTTTATAATTATTAATTCTTTTTTTTTTTTTTTGAAAATTTGCTAAATCAAGTCGAAACATGATGTATCAATGCTATGTTTTTATTTTTATAAAATAAAGCAATTGACTAGCAAAACATTGAAAATCATAATTTTTTCGGGCATCTGACTACCCCTAACCCCTTCACCGAAGTTCCTGTGTCTAATAGAGGCGAATTGATTTACAAGTTGATATCGATTGTATAAAAACAACAAATTGGAAGAAGAGGTGAGAATATACTAATACTCCCACTTTGACTATCAGCCAACAATCAGCTGGTGGAACAACATCGCCTCAGCCTTTCATATTTCTTCGCCATTAACAATTTTTAATCATTCGAAAATTATGCAGTGAAGTGAAAATTCCTTTCAATGAAATAAATAAAGAATTAAAAACGAAAAATATTCCAAACCCATTTGCACACTCTGTCTGGTCAGTTGGGCATCTGTTTTCCGTTTTCCGTTTTCTCTGCTCTGCTTTCAGTCATTTCAACCGGTCGCTCTTCAATTCAATATCAATGAATTTTCATACATCATCGTTATTTATTTTGGATAAGATAAAAGCATTTCGTCATTTTGGTCGATTTTTATTTTACAATTTATGGATTAATTGCCGAGACACAAATATACTGATTCACTCACATGCATATATGCAGACATATGGACATATATAGATATAACTGTACGCGCAAAGACACTTAATCACTTGAAATCGATGAACGTTCCGAAATGATTTGCATGTAAATGAAATGTTTTTGTGTTATATGCGAGAATGATAGAATGCAAGATTGTGACCATCAGAGTGGTGTGACGTCACATTGGTGTACGTTCGTGAGAGCAATGTGAAAATGCAAGAAGAAAAATAAATACAAAACAAACAACACACGAGTAAATTGCACAAGTGTGACGTCACACACACTTAGTGAGAGCGGATGAACGGTACGAGATGGACGCCACCTTTGTATTCTCTGCATTGGTTATTATATGTATGCATTAGGGATGTAGGGATTGCTCGATTTTTAAAATCACGTTCGTGTCTTGCGCACGCTTATGTTCCACAATTGTGGAGTTTGGTGAAAGTTGTATATGTCCCAAAGCCAGGCAAGGACAGCTACGCTTTACCAAAAAGTTTCAGACCTATAAGCCTGACATCGTTATGCTTAATGGTCTGGAACGTATGGTGGAGAAGCACATTAGGATGAGGGTTCTAAGTCGAGGGTCAACGTCAGACAACATATTTATCAAAGTGGGAAATCTTGCGAATCGGCTCTCCACGAGTGCGTTAGCATAATCGAAAAAGGGCTGGAAACAAGAGGGTACACTCTTGGTGTGTATGTGGACATTGAAGGAGCTTTCGACAATTCTACCTTTGACTCTATGTGCTCTTCTATCAGAAGCCATGGAGTGGAAGAAATCATTGTCAGATGGATCCACACGATGCTATCCAAAAGACTGCTTACCATGGATAGAGAAAGCGACGAAGGAGTCAGGGTTGAGGTGAAGAAGGGTTGCCCACAAGGCGGTGTACTCTCTCCCCTACTTTGGTGCTTTGTGAGAGAGTCCACTCTTCTTAATGATCTGCAGGAAATTGGACACATCCAAGCTTGCCCAGACGATGTGTGTATTAATCTCAGGACGATCACTTGAAGTTATATGCAATAAAATGCAGGTAACTCTAAATAAGATTGAGTATTGGTGCGAATTGCATAGTCTTTCGGTGAATCCTACAAAAGGTACCTTAGTGCTTTTCACTAGGAAACGGAATATGGAAGGCCTGTTAGTACCCACATTGAAAGGGGTAACACTGCAACTGTCTTCTGAGGTTAAATATTTAGGAGTAATCCTATATAGTAAACTTACCTGGAAGAAGCACGTCAAGCAGAAGGTCTCTCGAACACTAAAAGTCTTCTGGCATTGTAAGAGAACCTTTGGCAAGACATGGGGTCTAAGACCGGCGATAGTACACTGGCTGCACATCACCCTGATTAGACCCGTTATTACATACGCCTCTGTGCCTCTGTAGTATGGTGGAAAGCCACAATGGTTAATTCCAGAGTAAAACCCCTAAACAGGCTACCGAGAATTGTGTGCTTGGGTATCACAGATGCCATGAGTACGACATCTGGTGATGCCCTTAATGCCATTCTGAACTTGCAACCTCCAAATCTTCAAATTCGAAAGAAAGCAATGAAGGCGGCGTACAGGCTCAAGTTAAACGGAGTCTGGGGAAATGAAGTAAGCACTGGCCACTGTTAGATATACCACCAGTTGTCAGAGCGGTGCACACTGTTCTCGATGCCGGTGGACAATCCGGTGCCTGTCGTTAGCTTCGGTAGGAAGTATGACGTTTTGATCCCAGATAGAGATCAATGGTTAAGTCCGTAGAAACATAGCATTAATACATCATATTTCGACTTGACTTTAGCAAAATTTAAAAAAAAAATTAATATTTGTAAAAGTTATCGCTGTTTATGTGGAGCCCGTTTCTCCAGAGGTTCCTTTGCAGTGATCATTACAAGTCCTTGGAGATTCATCTAAAATCAATCGGGCAAGAGAAATTAGTTTTATTAATACATAATCTAGAGCCTGATTGAAGCTTTTTTTACTAAATATTTCTCAGATTTTCGAAAAAAACCGACAATTAAAAATCGAAGTTTTTGAAAAAAAAAAATCCTTCGACCAGGCATGAATTTTTTATGTTTTTCAAAAGCAGTATAAATTTTATTGCTTCATAGCAGCTTCCGTAATATCGATTTGCTGTTGCCTACGTAGCGTTCTACCTTCAGTAGCATTCTACCGAATGTTATCGTTAGCGCACTTATCTGCCACTTTCATACGGGCAGCATTCATTTTTTCAGCATACGAACGCTCCGGAGCGCCCGAGCGACCTTTGTTAATTGTTGAATAACTCAAAAGGTATCTGTCGGATTCACTTCAAATTTTCACACAATATTTTTAAGACATTATAAAAAAAATAAAATAAATAAATAATTGGCGCGTACACTTCTGTTAGGTGTTTGGCCGAGCTCCTCCTCCTATTTGTGGTGTGCGTGTTGATGTTGTTCCACAAATAGAGGGACCTACAGTTTCAAGCCGACTCCGAACGGCAGATATTTTTATGAGGAGCTTTTTCATGGCAGAAATACACTCGGAGGTTTGCCATTGCCTGCCGAGGGGCGACCGCTATTAGAAAAATGTTTTTATTAATTTTGCTTTCACCGAGATTCGAACCAACGACCTCTCTGTGAATTCCGAATGGTAATCACGCACCTACCCATTCGGCTACGGCGGACATTATACTTTAAGAAAATGCAAAACAAAAAATACAATATTTTGAAAATTCTGAGTACCTCTTGTGGAAGATAGTACCAGTGCGGTTTAGCTTGGCAGCGCGAACGATTTTTTCAAGTGGGAGGTTGAAAAAGTCACAGAATTGAACTACCATATAACATATGGGCTGAAAAGTCCCGAGACTAACAAAGAAAACACGACTTTTTTTTCAAAATTAGCTTTATTCATCAACGTAATTTCCATGAAGAACAACGCAATCATTAAAACGATTTATCTTTTATCTCAAAATAGGCCTCTGTTTCAGCGATAACCTCTTCCTTCGAGGCAATTTCTTACAGCATTTTTTTAGGTCTGCGAACAGCCAGTAGTCGCTGGGAACCAAGTCTGGCGCATACGGTGACGGTGGTTGAGGGAGCAATTAGAAGTTCAATTTACGTGATTTTGACATTGTTTTGATTGACTTGGGACCACCCAATTTGAACAGAGCTTTCAAATCAAAGCTAGTCAAATGCTTATGCAATATACCCTATGATCTGAAAGTACCGGGAATGATTAAATAAAACAAAACAGAGTTAAATTTCAGCAAATTTATTTTATCTCCTTCAAAATATGACCCATCTGAAGCAACACACATGAGCGAACGTTTAACCCAGTCCTCCATGCACCCCTGGTAGACCGACGAAGGGATGACCTTCAGAACCTTCGTCGCATTCTCTTTGTTCTCCTCTATCGAGTGAAATCTCCTTCCACGAAGCGGTAACCTCAACTTGAGAAACAAAAAGAAGTCGCACTTGGCCATATCAGGTGAATACGATGCCTGGACGGTGGTATATACGTGGTGCTTGATCAAATAATCCAGCACAAATTAGGCTCAGTGCGATGGCGAGTTATCATCATGCAAAATCCAAGAATTGTTTGCCCGCATTTCTGGCCGGCCAGACAGACACTAATGGTCCGATGGCGCTTAAAAGTGGCAGATGTGTGTCTTATAGTCTGCAAACATAAGACAAAAATACAAACATTCCCGGTACTTTCTCACACAACTTCACTTTTCGATCATTCAAAACGATTTTGTGGATTTTTTTGATGTTTCCTGGTGTAGCCACCTCATTTGGATGTCCACTGCGTTGTGCATCATCGGTGTCTCCACGACCAGTTTTGGAGTCTGCAAACCATCGTTTTATTGTGGTTTCTGATGGAGCGCAGTCTCCATAACACTTTTGAAGCCATAACTTTGCTTGAACGGTATTTTTCCCATCAAGAAGCTGAGTAAAACTAAGACATGAAATTCTTTTTGATCCATTGTTTCGAAACTAACAAAAGTAGCGTCACTCTTAGCACAATAACTCACGAACTAATGAATAGAATCTCATGAAATTTTAACAGCTGTCTTTTTAAGGTTACTACTAACTGGAAAAGCTGTGAATGTAATAAAATTAGTGCAATCTTGTTAAGCTAGCGGCTATAGGGTTATTACCTCATTATAGTTAGTTTTACTAATCTGGTTGAACGTATTGATAATCCTAGTCGCTGCGCACTTTCATTTTGATCTTTTATCACTTATTTAATTTCCTATAAAATTCTTAATTTCACTTCAATTAACTTTTATGGCATTCGCTTGTGTGCTTACCTCCTCCTCGCTACGTCACGGATAATCAGCTGTTTGTTCAATTTTGTGAGAGAAAAATAACGAGCATTTAAGCCTTGCAATCTGGCTAATTGTACCCCTGTGAATTCAACTTAATTATTTAATAAGCTTTTCATACATCTGCACAATAAAGCCCAATTGATACGAGCGGACTCAGCGCTGTGTTCCCATAATATTATCCGTAGGTGTCGTTATTTAACTGTATTGGAATGAAGAGGTATTTATGTAGTGCCAATCAAACGACTCTGTTACTCTTCGCATAGTAAAAACCATAATGGAATCATTTGCCGAAATAGACAAAAAATGCATAGTTCATTAAGTGTTGAAAGCTTTTTTTGTAAAAAAAAAACAAGATGCTAAATAATGCGCCCCCCGCGAAGTCATGAAGCCAAATAATGTTGGAAATTTAATTGACATTCAACTGAGTGAATCGTAGGAGCTGAATTTATTAATAAATGTCATGCATTTCGATTAGTGCTAAAGTTGGAAGCCGATTAGTTGGCCTACTGAGAATTGCATCAGTTCAACTGCATTAGAATTGAGAAGAGGAGAGATATAGAAGAGATAGATGGAACGAAATCCTAAATTAAGAACTGTAATAGCCTAGAAAGATGGTCGCGTTAATCGGGATTATAGACTTAATTCGAAATTCTTTCAGGTATGAAATGCAACTAATGCGAATTGACAACTAGACTTAATTCTCACAATTTAAGCGGATTAGGCAAATTTTTGATGGCAACATTGCCGAAAAATTACAGTTAATATCTATTGGGAATGAGAAATAATAGAACTTTTGAAGAGAAGAACAAGAATGACATTAATTGGTTTGATATTTCGGAGCAGTTTGAGAAATTGATTTAAGATTGAAACAAAAAAATATATATTTTTAGTATCAGGGCAGCTTATACCCGTATTTGTGGTCCAAAAAATCGCTTTGCAAAAAGTATCTCCAATCTGATCTTCCTTTATATCTGCTATTCTCTATGCGTTAAAAAGAAAAATTCAGCAATTTTGATTAGTATTAACTTTTTTCAATAGGATTTAACTTCTAATCCCTATCAAGTGAGGCAGAAATTTTTAATGCTTAAATAAAACTGGGGAACTCGGAATCTTGACTTCCCTGATGTATATACATATATAAACTTGAGTAGGGTGATTACTTTTGCGCCACCTTGTACTATGTAAGTATATATACATTTTTTTACTTACATAGTACAAGGTGGCGCAAAAGTAATCACTCTATCGAAAGATTTATAATTTTGACAAATGGCGTCGTAAGTCAATCATATTTGACACTTGTGAATTAAACAGCAGCAGTATACGAGTACAAGCAGACAAGCAGTGGAGCGCGTAAAGATCAAAATAATGATCGACCGAAATCATTGTTTTTTTTAGTAAAGAAGTTAATCAAAAACAAAATTGGATGATTAATTTTGTGCCACCTTGTAAATTTGGGAGATGCCAATATTTGTAGTGATTGTTATTTGATTTGTTATGATTTCGGATTATTTTCGACAAAACTCCGAAAACGCGGAATTCGTCTCGTGTTATTATTTTCTTAATCTCAATAATTCGGCCTTCTTTATTTTTGTTAAAAACTATAAATATTTTTAAATAAGATCAAGGCGAATCTATTAAAGGTGGTGTTGGTAAATCAGCTGAGTTGTTACTTTTCTTTCGCCGTGCCCATGTGGCTGTCAGCTCAGAAGGAAACAAGGCGAATTCATTATTTGTTTTCTAGTTTCCCTTACTTTGCTTTGACAATCAAAAGTACAGAACAGTGTTATTGGTCTAGTACCACCACCTTTAATGAATGCGCCTTGAATAAGATGTTATGATATAAAAAAGGACCAGTTGAGAAATTAATATGTGTTTAATGGCATTTATTTTCTGCAGAAAAACACAACACGTCACTTGACTACCACAGTTCACATATTAATAAATTTGTTGACCTTACTTACTCATGTTTAGCACCTTAGCACACCAACAACCTTGGGGCGGAAAATCTTGCAGCAAAATCCGCAGGAAGATTATTGGCTGCTGGAGTATTTACTTAAAGAACCTTCGGACATAGATCAATAGGAGAGAGGAGAAGAGGTTGCATAGACTACAGGAGGGAAGGCAAAAAGCCATGAAGCCTGGGCGTTGGACTTTTCATTTTTACACAGACGGCTCTAAGGCTTTGACCGGAGTGGGAGCGGGAGCACTTACGCTAAAAGACTGCAGAACTATTATACGTACGCTGACAGGTCATAGTCTATTAGTTGCACATTGCACAAAAATAGGAATTGCTACAGGGTGGGCCATATAGCGTTTGCTTTTTGAACCTCCTATTTTTTTGAGAATGGTAACACAAATGACATGTCAAATGTGTTCATAATTTACTTAAAGGTTTGACATTTACGAAATGGGACGCTATACGCTTGTACAAAATTAGGAAATATTGAAAACCTATTTCCAAAGTGGTGAGTCTTCTTTTTCTACCGCGGTTACAGTAAACTCCACGCGTTGTTTCCAAAAATTGAAGAGGATGACATGGACGACATTTGGTTTCAACAGGACGGTGCAACCGTTTTTGAAAACCGAATAATCAGCCGAAATTCCGATATCAATTGGCCGCCTCGGAGCTGTGATTTAAGCCCGTTGTACTATTTTTTGTGGGGCCGTTAAGGACAAATGCTATGCGAACCATCCAGAGACGATTGAATCTTTAAAACACGAAATCGAAGTTGCCATTCATGAAATTGGAGCCCAAACAATTGAAAATGTGCTTAAAAATTGGGTTGATCGAATGGCCTACTGTAAAGCCAGTCGTAGCAGTCATTTGAACTATATTATTTTTCATTCATAAATGACAATGTTCAATCTTCAAAATAAAAAAAAGTTTGAAAAAATATTGATTAGTTTTTTTTATAGCCGATTCAAAAAGCAAATTTTACATGGCCCACCCTATAGAAACGACAAATGCACTAAGTGCAGATAGGATATAGAAGGGAATTTAGAGCACCGGCGCTGTGTCTTTATTAAAAACGCGCTCGAAATGCCTGGGAGCCCCACAGTTTGAGGGTCTGAAAAATAGCTTAAAAATAGATGCTGCCTAGATTTGCCAAAAGCGTTGATGTCAACGTTAAGTCACGTTATGTCTACTTTAAATCTTAATAGAGGTCAGTCTCTATCTGGTAGCGCTTGGGACCAAAAGATCTATGCGTGGTATAATGCCAGTCGGGTTAACCTACTCAAGTTTAGGCAAAAATCATCGGCCGGGGAAGCATTTTCTATTATTTCCACTCACTTTCTCTTTGAGCTAAAAACTCTATTACGAGAAATCACAGACTTACGGTGAGTTAGTTTTACAGTGTTGGACCTTCTAATCGCAATCTTAGTTTATTACTTTACTTTGTAAATAAAAATTAGGCACTTGACAAAAAAAAAAAAAAAAAAAAAATTACTGTTGAAACATTCAATTTCTCTTAAAGACCTTTTAGTAGGGAGGAAATGTGCGTGCAAATGAAAATATTGACACAAGTTTTTCTATTTTATGATAAGTATTTCCAGTCCGATTTTTATCGTTGTATAAATGAATCTATTTGTGGTACCTGGAAATTTATTTAATTAACAAAATTAATGAAAATCAAAATTAAAAATTATAAGAAAATATTTAATACATAAAGTGCGTATAAATATTTGGGTGTTTTTCTTTATGGAGGTGGAAAAAAAGCATTGAAAGCCAAATAATGTGAGAGGTGTCTTTCGAATCACCCACTAAAAGCCCACCCCAGCTCCGGTGTGGGTATGTATGTATATATGTATGTGTGCACGAGGAAATTATTGTTTTTGGCCAATACTTTTCGCCCCAATTTTACCCACTTTCGCGTTCTTGGCTCAAGGTAACTTTTCAGACTCTACACTGGCGTTCACTGGCACGGGCTTAACACACGCACACACTTTTTTGCGCCAAGTAGCAGCAGAGAACGTTGATTTCATACGAGTATACACATCAATGTTCTCTGGTAGCAGCACTAGAAAGCATACAAGGTAACCGCCATTGTGGCCATAAATACGTGAACATACTCGTATGTATGGCTTTGTGTACATTACTTTTCGGCAGAAGGGAATACGTCAGGAGCAAATTACTCGTTTTCGGTTACATAAACTCACATAAACAAGTACTCACTCACTCACACACACACACACACTTATGCTACGAAGCAGACGCAGTCAACGGACAAAGCAGAAGTGGCAGAAGTGAACAAAATACAAAAATGGTGTAGGTATTCTGGTACTTGCCTTGACTTTTGGGGTGGTTCTTTCCGTCAGCGAGGCTTAAACCAATCACAGCCAAGTATTTCGTTTCCATTTTATTTCGCATGGGTCGCACAGGCGAGTAGTGGAGCCAAGAAATACACTGAAAAAATAGTGGTTAGCTATTGAAGTTGAGTGGTTTAATAAAACTTTTTAGGTGTTTTAATTATTTTTAATAAAATGCATAAAATAAAATAAAAGATAATAAAATAAAAAAATTTTAATTTGCACAATTAAACTTGAAAGTCTTTACTGCTCTCAGCGCCGTTTTCTTGTATCTTATTATATGTTTTATATATAAAAAATATGTATAGTTAACACAGAATACATTTTAATAAATAAAAAATTCTGTGCTGAAAATGTTTGGAACCCAAAAACAAGACTTTTTGGTTTGTTTAAGAAGAATTGCGATTGCAGCTGAGTGGGATATTGCTTCTAGAAATATGTAACTTCCTGAGTTTTAGAACAGCCAACAAGCAGCCGAAGACATGAACGACCCGCCTAATAAAACTTTATAATCGTATATTTTCTATGAATATCCCAAAATTCATGAATTTTCGTGGAAAATATGTTCGGTAATTTTTGAAAAGCACTTCTAAGATGTTTTTTTTTTCATATTTGTTTTTAATAAAAGTAATTTCTACAAGTTTCATAATGGGATTCCCATAACTTTTGGAGTTATATTCAAATACATCAGCAAAAAATACCGCTCCGGCGAGGCACTGACTTGCAGCTATATGTACCTGTGGCCTCGGTAAAGTAGGCAATTCTAGCGGTTCTCTGATTGAATGAAGAAAAGTCGTAACTAATTATTTTATAAAGGTTGTCAAAAAAGTCAGTTTCCATTTCCACCGCACAACGATGGTTTCAACGTTTTCGTTCTCTTGCAGAGGTGATCGAAAATGCGCCACGGTCCGGAAGGCCTGTCGTCAAAAATTGCGATAAAATCGCTGAATTAATCGAAAGAGACCGGCATAGTAGCAGCCGTAGCATCGGCCAAGAGCTGGGCATGAGTCATCAAACCGTTATAAACCATTTGAAGAAGCTTGGATTCAAAAAGAAGCTCGATGTATGGGTGCCACACGACTTGACGCAAAAAAACATTTTTGCCCGTATGGATGCATGCGAATCGCTTCTGAATCGCAACAAAATCGACCCGTTTATGAAGCGTATGGTGACTGGCGATGAAAAGTGGGTCACTTACGACAACGTGAAGCGCAAACGGTCGTGGTCGAAAAGCGGTGAAGCTGCCCAGACGGTGGCCAAGCCTGGATTGACGGCCAGGAAGGTTCTTCTGTGTGTTTGGTGGGATTGGCAGGGAATCATCCACTATGAGCTGCTCCCCCTATGGCCAAACGCTCAATTCGGACCTGTACTGCCAACAACTGGACCGCTTGAATGCAGCACTCATGCAGAAGAGGCCATCTTTGATCAACAGAGGCTGAATTGTCTTCCATCAGGACAACGCCAGGCGACACACATCTTTGGTGACGCGCCAGAAGCTCCGGGAGCTCGGATGGGAGGTTCTTTTGCATCCACCGTATAGTCCGGATCTCGCACCAAGTGAATGCCACCTATTTCTGACCATGGCGAACGAGCTTGGTAGTCGGAAGTTGTCCACAAGAGAGTCCTGTGAAAATTGGCTCTCCGAGTTTTTTGACAGTAGGGAAGCGAGCTTCTATAAGAGGGGCATTATGAAGTTGACATCTCGTTGGGAACTCGTCATCGAACAAAACGGCGCATATTTGACTTAAATCGCACTATTATAACCAATTTTATGAACAATTGAAAATTCAATAAAAATACCGCAAGACTTTTTTGACAACCTTTATTATTTGATCTTACATCAAAATTTACTAATTTTTCAAACGAGTTCCAGGCTCAAGTGGGAACCTCTAAATTTCATCCAATTACCTTAAAATTTGATATTTGGTAGTAGTTTTGATGAATTTCTTGATCAACCATTACAGAAATAGTGGTCACCCTCATGTACATACATACGAGGTGTGTTCAAAAAGTATCACGAATTTTGTGTCTTTTCAAAAATTATTTACTTATTCATTAATATCTATTTTGTCCCCTTCAGAGTAGTCCCCATGAGATATTATGCATTTGTGCCGACGTTTTTTCCAATCTTCGCAGCACTTCAAAAAATCACTTGTTTTTTATCTTGCTCAGCTCTTCCTTCGATGCCGTCTTTATCTCGTCAATCGTAACGTAGCGTCGTCCTTTCATGGACCTCTTCAGTTTCGAGAACAAGAAAAAGTCACAGGGGGCCAGATCTGGGGAATACTTTTCTTTTTGGCCAAAAAGTCGCGCACAAGCAATGATATGTGAGCAGGGGCGTTATCGTGATGCAAGAGCCAATTTCTGTTTTCCACAAATCCGGGCATTTCTGGCGGATTGCTTCGCGCAAATTCCGCATAACTTGCAGGTAATATTCCTTATTGACCGTTTTACCCTGTGGCAAGAACTCATGATGCACAACGCCCCTGCAATCGCAAAAAACGGTAAGCAAAACTTTTACATTCTACCGAACCTGGCGTGCTTTTTTCGGCCTTGGTTCGTGCGTCGGTCTTGATTCGTGCTTCCATTGAGATGACTGAACTTTGGTTTCCACGTCATAACCATAGGTCACGATTCGGCACGAGTTATGACCCTCTGGAGCAAATTTGCCTTGTCACGGACAGACATTATCAATCCTTAGCAATGTTCATGCGATGCTGCTTTTGGTCGAAATTGAGCAGTTTTGGTACGAATTTTGCGGCGCCCCGTCTCATGCTCAAATCATTGAAAGAAATCGAATGGCACGAGCCAACCGATATGTCTGGGTCCTCGAAATTCGAATATACGTAACCTGCGAAAATTCAAAATTCGCGATACTTTTTGAACACACCTCGTACATGTAACTCATGTGCTGTAAAAGCGTCATAAAACCAAAAAACCAAAATGTGGTGAAAAACGATTGCAAAATTTTCAATTTACTGTACCTCCCTAGATACAGTACAAACTCGATACTTGCGTACCCAGTACTTGTGACATTAGAAAATGTTTACCTCGATACTTGCAACATTTTTCATGGAAATCATAAAGTAAAAATAATGGTTTTTGGGAAATTCGAATCCGCGTTCATTCTGATTTACTGATATTTTTACTGAAATGCCTGTTGTTGCCAATGAAATAAAAGTGCTTGGATGACCTTAGCTTTATTTGAAGAACGATTTCACAGAACATTTGATCTAGAGGTATGTTCAAAAATTGCTTAAATAAACATGAGAAATATGCTCAATGCTATCCCAAAGAAGGCGAGTTAAAGACCTACGACGGCTAAATATCGGTGATGTGCTTTCCTCCTAACCGTGCGCCGCTTATATAGGCCACAGATCAAAACGTTACAAACTGAACTACAAAAAAAGCCTCTTAAGTCACATTGTTGCTCGTGGAGAAACTATCCTGAAACCACCTCATCATCATCATTCACAGCATTACAACGCGGGGTGCGTCAAAGCTTCCTTCACAAGACTCCTCCAAAGTGTTCTATCGCTTGCTTTTCCTTCGTAGTTGCGAATTCCCATTGCTGTGAGATCGCTTCCTACTGCGTCTATCCATCGGTTTCTCGGTCTTCCCTTCGCCTTTGCACCAACTATCTTTCCAGTCATGGCTTTCCTTACAGCGGATTCAGCAGGCATACGGAGCACTTGTCCTAGCCACCGCATACGCTGCGCCTTTACAAAACGCACAGCTGTCTCGTCTTGGATAAGTTCGATCAATTCCGTGTTGTACCTAATTCTGTAGCCGCCATTCATTTCTAATGGGTCCGAACACTCTCCTTAAAATTTCCTTTCGAAGTTAGCAATAAGCACACTGTCATTAATATTCATAGTCCACATCTCGCAACCATACCTGTATGTCAAAATTGGTCGTATAAGAGTTTTATACATGGTCAGCTTCGTAGATCTAGATAAAAGACGAGACCTGGACAAACTAAGGTGTGAATAGTACGTGATTGCGTGTGTTGAGTTACCACTACAAGTGAACATAACACCTAGATATTTAAATTGTTGCACTGCTTCAAAAGTATATGGACCTACATGAAGATTCTGTGCATTTGTGTGCCGTCTTGATTTCAGCATGTATTTCGTTTTACACTCGTTAACGAAGGGGCCAATATCGTTGGAAATTTTGTCAATTTTTAAAAAGGTTTCATTTAAGTCGTTCGTGTTCCTCGAAAGAATGGCGATATCGTCTGCATAGGCACATATTTGCGTTGCTTTAATTAGTAATGTACCACCTTTGTTAACTTCTTTTATAACAAAATGCAGCATCAAATTGAATATGGCAGAGGATAGTGCATCACCTTGTTTGACACCAGATTCAATTGCGAATGACTCTGTGAGCTTCCCTTGGATGATTACTTTTGTTTTTGTATCCGTGAGCGTAACGATTATTAGTCTTATAAGTTTTGCTGGAATTCCTAGGCTAACCTGAAACCACCTGGAAAATACAATATGCCTATGGGTAGTGCATGGGATGCTCTTACTATAACTCCATCATCGAGTTCTACTGTAAATATTTTTATCTAATCGCTTACTCTTAATCGATATCGTTGTACAGCATAAAATAAGAGCGGGTGATGTTTTTATGTAATTGTTGTTTTTTTTAAGGCATTATCACACTTTTTTACTAAATGAGGGATATGTATGCATATATGTTAGAATTAAAGCTCTAAAAAATGAATTTGTTTTACTTTATTTACATATTTTCATCATTTTAATTTACATCATTTTTCTATCTTATTTTCCTTGAAGGCTTCCCCCATAACACCACAATCTTCGCGCAGTGGCCATCACTCCCAATTGCACAGCCAATTGCCACCACGTCAAGCCTACAGTAACCATTTGCCATTTGGCCAGTCAACGGCGACACAACAACAACTGCCTACAAAAATGTATCACTCGAGTGCCGGCTATCCAGACTTGACGGGCGGTGCGGCTGGTAATGGCGGCTACCACCACCAACAGGCCATGAATGCGCCCGTCTATGTGCCCTCCAACCGCGCACTCACCCAAAGCCAATACAATCACGTGGCCACACACTTTGGCACCGCCGCTGCACAGAACGCCTGGACAACAGATAGTTTTGGTACTGCCCATGCCCAACTACCAGCACAATTCTACACTATGGGCTCTTGGCGCGCGGCCTACGATCCCACCGGCTTTCAGCGCTCGTCGCCCTATGAGAGTGCAATCGATTTTCAATTTGGCGAAGGGCGCGAGTGCGTCAATTGTGGCGCGATTAGTACACCACTGTGGCGACGTGATGGCACCGGTCATTATCTGTGCAACGCTTGCGGTCTCTATCACAAAATGAACGGCATGAATCGACCGCTGATCAAGCCGAGCAAGCGATTGGTGAGTGCAGTGAGTGTTCAGTTTGTTTGTTTTGCTAAAACTTACTTTCGATTTCGTCTTTTCTTTCTTGTTTTTTCTATTGCTGGTGTATTTTTTTAAACTAGATTTTATCCTTGCAGACGGCCACAAGACGGCTGGGACTGTGCTGCACCAATTGCGGCACGCGCACCACAACCCTTTGGCGTCGCAATAATGAGGGTGAGCCGGTGTGCAATGCTTGCGGCCTGTATTTCAAGTTGCATGGCGTTAATCGACCATTGGCTATGCGAAAGGATGGCATACAAACGCGCAAGCGGAAACCGAAAAAGTCAAACAGTTCGACGGACGTCTCGAAAGACGGTAAAGACGAAGGTGAGTTGAAAGATAATACGCCAAGAACCAAGAAATTGTAGCTCAAGTGGGAATTAAGAAAAATTTTCTGCGCTCTTTATAGATTTGAAATCTTCACTTGCATTGGAACGACACAGTTTACCATCTTCCGTTGCGCTCTCCGCCAAACTGCAGTCCGATCTGGCACTTAAAAGCAACAGCAGTCTCAACACCGCACTAGCCAGCGGCAGTGGCAGTGTTAGCAACAACAACTCCTTACACAATCTCAGCCTCAGCGCCATAACTGCTACGCCAACCTCCGGTGGTGGCTCGTTCAGTCATCACATGCATTTGCCGTCCGCTGCTACGCAACAGTCCCGCCATTCCGCCATCTCACACACACATTCGCATGCGCATGCGCTCTCTTCTGCCGGCAGCACCTCCACCGTGCATTCAGCCTCTACTGCCTCGTCGCTCAGCTCCAATCTGTATTCGCCGCAAAGCAATGCGAGCAGCTCGCAACTCTCTGCCTCCACATTCGGCTCGCACGGCATCTCAAAGTATGAGCATCTGCTTTCCTCCAGTGGCAGTGGTGGCGGCGGTGGCGGTGCCGGTGGCAATATTGGAAATCTCAACAATTCCCCCGCCAACGCTGTATCACTATCGAATGGCATATCGGCCAGCACGCCCAGCCCCAGTTATCATCATCACACAGCCGCAGCGGCGGCGCATCTCCATCACCATCATCATCATCATCATGCTGCGGCGGCGGCACACCATGCAGCCTCACACCACACAGCAGCCGCGTTGGGTCAACACAGCGGCAGTTCTCACATCGGCAGTGGCTCCGGCGATGGCAGCGTAGGTGTGGGTGGTTACAGCGTCAAATCGGAAGCGAACACCACCAACTACGACTATGTGAGTAACTGTTACTTTAGTGGCTCGTTTCCGCCGCTGAGCGCTTCTTCGGCCGCAGCTGCTACCGGTGGCGGCATGGGCATGGGTATGGGCGTGGGTGTGGGTATGGGTGTTGGAATGCATGGCATGCACAGTTCGGCCAGCGAACTGGCTGGTTATCACCATCAGCACAACGTCATACAGGCGGCTAAGCTGATGGCCACTTCGTAAATGTAAATATCGACTGACTGGCTTCTCAGCAGAGAAGACTCTCCAAAATGTTTAACAAAAAATACTTTGTAATTAAATGTTCGTTGAATATCATTGCACGAAAATCATTTAACGAACCAAAATCATTTATGTGCGTGTAAAAATTTACTAATTAAAAACAAAGCGATCTACAAACTGTAAAGATATTAGCGTTGTGCTTTAAAATAAAATTTGCCTGTGTGGTATTCAAGTGTCTCATTCCAACGAGCTTTTTATCGTAGTAAGATATGTAAATGTTTTCAAATATTTACTCAGCATCTCTTTAGTTATAATTTTAAAAGTCTGTAATCAAAATGTATTCAGGAAAGGTCTGTAGGGGCTTTTCTTAAATGGAGTAAATGCATAACTTAAATAAATATAAATAAATATAAGTAGAGTTTAAAATGCAAATTAGATGTCAGTAGATTAATTTAAGGATATGAAATTATGTAACAAATAGCATAAGTGCAATAAATTCTATTGAAAGTTATAAAGTAAAACAGGCAATTTATTTAAAACCTTGGGATATTCTATTAATATTCGTTAAACTCCTTTGCTTTGGTTTTTGTAAGCACAGCTCAATTTTGAATTAAGCGGCAGCCGTATTCCGAAATGCACAGACTTGAAAAATTCCGGGCATGAAATACCAAATAATAGAAAAAGTTGTATCTAATAGCTTTCGCCCCTCGGTAGGCAATGAAAAACCTCCGAGTGTATTTCTGTCTTGAAAAAGCTTCTCATAAAGAACCATCTGCCGTGCAGAGGCGAAATAAAAGTGCAGGTATCTTCTTTTTTAGAAAAAATACCCATATACATATAAATAATATTACAACAAGTGGGAGGAGGAGCTCGGCCAAATACCCGACAATGGGTATTTATATATATGGGTGTATTAAATATACTGTCACTCACTTACACCTTATTTATTTTCTTGTGAAGCGTTCTATATTTTAAAATTTTTTAAATGGAAAAACAGAGTATGCAAACATTTTATTTATTTTGTTTTACTTCATTTCTCAACATAAAATAGAAAAATGTGTCCACTAATTTCATTTCACTAATTTTAAATGATACAGTTAAAAGTACCGCTATTCCCCTCGCAAATTTCAAGAAACGAAATTGTATTTTTAGTATGCGAAAGTTTTTAGAGTGAGTTTGAGATAAAGCAATATTAAATTCTATTTACGCTTTTTGTTTTAATCGTGGGCCGCGTACGTGAGTTAGTTTTGGAGCATTTCAAAAAAGGAATGTCGTGTCGTGAAATAGCTGAAATTGTGTATTTAAGTTTCTTAACAGCTCAGCACATTATTGAACGCCTCATCCCTGAAAATCGTGTGGTAAATAAGGGACGAAAGTAAAGAATTATTGTCCGCCCGAAGTATAGATAATAATTTTTGTAGCTTGGAGGCTGAAAACATTACAAAAAATCATCAGATGGCAAGATGCGAGTGAAGCTCTCTTATTTTATATGAGAGCGCGCCCAGGAACTCGACAATAAATTGAGTGTAAAAAAAACTTTATGTAACGTTACAATTTAAGATCGTTCCTAGTCGGAACATAACGCGTTCCATGTATGTATCACGAGTTTATGCAATGAGTAGCTGGCATTTATTGACATTCTTATCCATGTACTTCTAGGTTGGCCTCTCCTTCGTGAACATTGGAGGCTCCACTCGAGTGCCATTTTAGCGATGCCTTCGGCAAAGTGGGCACAATTCAACGACATTTCCGGCGTTTAATCTCAACATCAACAGATTCTGACATTGTTAGTGCTATTAGATTGTCATTCGTTACAACTCTGGCCCAGCAAATTCGTCGGAGACATTTGTTTAAAAAGGTTTGCATACTCTAGCAGATTCTGTGACTTTACAGGTTTTCATTCGTATTAAAAATTCTTAGACGTACCAAATCTAATAATATTTCTTGAAGCCCAAATTTTGCTCAATTTATAAAAACTTACTCTGGCTTTGTTTATACGGTTGGATACGTTACTTTCAATACCTCCAGTCTTGGAAGTTATGCTACCCAGATGGCAAAACTCGCTAACATCTTCTACCTGCTCAGAGTGTTGGCCGCCGTAGCCGAATGGGTTTATGTGTGACCATGATTCAATTATTAAAGGTTTGCTCACTTGTTACATTAGACTTTGACACTCCCTTACAAAAGGTTGCATTTAAGAAGGGTGAGAAAGGGGAAAAAATTAAATCCCTCTTGATGATAATGGTAGCAAAAACGTACTTTTTTATTTAAATGGAAATAAGCTGCAAACGGTTTAAAACATAATTTAAAATTAATATTTGAATGTAAATAAGTTATTTTAAAATTCAATGTTCATGCACAATGTAAATCTAATTTCATATACCATACATAGGTACATACATATGTAAGTGTATAAGCAAATATAAGGTGCAAATAGGAGTTTTTGTCAGAATTTGTCTAATGAGAACTAAAAAAAAAATAGTTAAAATTAGTCCAATAATTCAATTCAAAATTGAATTGAATTTTGTTGTTGTGATTACGAGAGCATTAACATTACCCATACATGTTGGGATATAACTCCGCGTTGGTCCGGTAACGAAGTACCGACTGCGGTGCTATAGGCAAATAGAGTCTTAATAAATTATTTCATAGAAGAAGCAGATTCATCACAAATTTAATTGACTAAAAACACACTTTAACGTACTTACGCCATACTAGACTACGTTTTGTTATAGGTTTGATACCCAAGTAAAAATGTTTCGTATGTTACTACCTACTTGAAAACAGACTGTACTGTATTTAAAGGGTGTTTTTAAAAATGCCTTTTATTACGCAATGATTTGTTTAAATGTTTAATTCGTTGGTACATTCTAGTTTTAAAGAAAAGCTTCTTGACGCCGGCGCTGATATTTACGTGCTCCGCACACGCGATCAATTTTTCCAAATAGCTGTCGCAGTGCCGAACAGTTCTCCCGTTAAAATTCTGGAATAAAAGCTCCAATTGTTATGTTGTGTTTAGAAAACTGGTGTGCTCTGTCAGTCCCAGCTTTCTTATGATGAAGCCTGCAACATATTCAATTGCGTCCTCGTGGAGACTATCCAACTTTTCTCCCTGTTGAAGCTCGTTGGGAAATGCTAGCTCGCTGCAAAACGAGAACTCCTCCAATAACATCTCATCATCAGAAAGAAATCTTTTCAAACATTCGACTGATGTATCACTCAGACGAAGCCATTCGGTTTCATCTGATTCGACGTTACCACGGGCAGCAAAACTTACAGTGTTGCGGGCTGTAATTAATTACATAATGATAAATGTACTTTTGTTCATAATTTATGTATTTTTAAAGCACCCTTACCTAGTAAGTGCTTCCGCAACCTATATTTGAAATGTGCAATGTATGGGGCTCGGATTGTCAAAAAGCTCACCTTTCGCGCGCATTGACCCAAAAAAATGCTCCTGGTTTAATCGGTAGGTCAGGATGTATTGAATGTCATAGTGGTCATGGATATATCTATACAAATCTCTGAGCGAGTTGTTACTCATTAGCACACCCTTTTGAAAGGGTAGCATCGTTTTGCGTCCAAAAGCCCTTGTGTTGTGCACACACGAATCCATTCTTTCCAAAAATGGTAGTTGGTGCAGCAAATCCATTCCGAAAGTCTTTTTTATTGGCATGGATTGAAAATTTGTGAATTTCCGGTTGAATATGTCGAACCAGTCGTTCACAATCGATATGAACTCAGCTGTTTCGATCGCATTTTGTAAATATCATGCCCTAATGCATAACACCTTCTGATAGCACTTGCAGTGCTGTTCGAAAACAACTGAGCAGCCAACTTGACCTTCTGACGACCAGCGTGGTACACTGTGAGATGTTCCTCCGATATTTTGTACGCTATTGAAGCGTCTGAAGCTGATGTTAACGTGAGCAACTGTACTATGGTTCTCGACGTCAGAAATTTATCTTTATAAATATATCCTGTGTCAAGGAAGTGATTCCGAATCAGCTTACGCAAATGTGGCACGTCAGAAAACACAAAAATTTTACCGCCTGTTGCTATATTTGAAAACCACGTTTGCTCTAAATAAGAGATTTAATTATAGAGCATTATAACAAGTATTTATGAATTTAGCATACCACTTGACACGTTCAACTCTTTCCATAACGATTGGTTACTTGCACCCATATCCGATACCATTCCTACGACAGTGAACCCAGACTCGTGAATTTTTTGTACTAAATTGTCCAAGATGCATTTTGTGATTTTGCAGTCGTACGCACTGAAGACTGGCTACTTCCAAGAGGACTTAAGTCCACGTGGAATCACAACTTGAACGTATTTGCACGGGCTTCGAATGGTATCGTTCGCCGGATCGTATTCATACATTGCTTCGACTTTCATTTCATCGAAACAAATTATGCACAGCCTATCAGATGCTTCCTTCGCTCTTCGCATTATATTTAGGGACAAGTTCAAGACTCCAACGTCTACCTTTACCTTCAGGAGCCATCTTCGACTGTCGATTCTCCTGGAAATGGATACCCATTCATGCACAAGTGCACGTATGCCCTTGGCCCGGCTGCACGTAGAGAAATAGCGGAAGAAATATCGTTCCAAGTCCAGTGAACGTTTTTGTCGCCATCTCGTAATTTACGCCCCTGTCCTTCCGTAAAAATGGACTGTCTCTAGTTTCGAGCTTCTGATATTCAGCGAGTTTGTTTTTAAGTTTCTCTACTTCTGCTTCAAGAAATGATACTCGACAATCTTCATATGTTCTAGAGTACAAACTTCATTTATTAAAAAAAGCATGCTGTGAAATTAAATTATATTAATATTTACTCGGTTTGGGTTGAAACATCCACGAATTGGAAGAATTATTATTTAATTCATTCCAACTGCAAACACTTTCAACAGCAATGGGTAAAGCATCTTCAGATAATTTCAACCGTTTCCGATTCGCCCCAGATACAAAATCCTCTGGAGTAAAATGTAGCGAGCAAAGTTTTGAAGCAAGCTGCAATTCGACATCGCAGGACTCGGACAATTTTTTTTTTGTTTTCTTGCGTCTTGCGGAACATGGAACATACTGATATTTTCTTTTGCCCATGTATTATGGCACAATTTGCAACTGGTTTTTGGCATATTTGATTTACTAAATAAGTAAAAAACCTGAATCAGCTTAATTACTTTTTTAACTACCAAGTACTCATGAATAAACATTGCACTCAAATTACACAACAACCGGGGCAAAGTTTGTGTTCACCATAAATCATTGAAACTAAAATAAACTCCATACGTAGACTTAGATAATCCAGCGCAGACAAATAATATGCCCCGGTTGTTTTATTTCTTGACATGTACAATAAAGTTTAAAAGAACATCGGTTATTGTTTTCTGTTTGCTTTACTGATTAACTTGTAATTTGTATTATCATTAATTTACCAAAGCTAATTTTATCATTATTTAAATATTAAATATATAAAATAAAACTATATAACTGTTAAGCTAAAGAAAACAGATGGGTTGGGTACGTAATGCTGTATGATACAATATTCTGTTTACAAAATGCTGTATACAAAATTCTGTATTTCAGAATTCTGTATACGAAATTCTGTATTTCAAAATTCTGTAAATAATATTCTGTATTGCCGAAATGCTGTATTGACGAAATTCTGTATTGACGAAATTTTGTATTGACAAAATTCTGTATTGACGAAATGCTGTAAGTAAATGATAAGAAATTCAACAAATTTTATAAAAAAGTACGCACTTTTTTTCTTCAGTTTCGATAGAATCCACCGTATTTTTGCGTAGAACTCCTTTTTTCGTTGACTTTTGTCAACTCAAAATTTCTGTAAACACAGAATTTTGTCCCTGCAGAATTTTGTTACGTTAATTTACAGTATTTCGTACGAAAAGAATTTTGATATACAGCATTTTGTAGGGATCCCAAAACAGATAACATACTATATTCCCGACAAAAAAATAAGTAACGCAAAATTAATATACATATGTACATACCAATTAGAATATGGGCTTTAAAAAGGAGTGTCTCTGTAGATGGGTAGTTGGAAACCTGTAAACGAAAAGGTTCACTCTTTATATAATTACAAAGTTTATTGGCCATTGGTTTGAACTTACGTGTTTGTGTTTGTATGGAAAACGATTAAAAACAGCTTCAGTTGCAAGCAGGCAGAGAAAAAGGCTCAAATCAGCACGGAAATAACCTAATGAATGTAAAATTATAATTTATATATTAAATAATATGAATTTACTGAAATACTTACTCAAATTCACGAATTCAGAAATTCAAATGTCAGCGAATTCGAAGAAATCAAATAGCAATGATGCCAACGGTTATGTTTGTGCTACAAATTTTACTTTTGCTCCATTTTTACTTACAATTTCTTTAGTTAGCAACACAGTTCCTTGCTAAGGGAGCCGAGAGAACGAGAGAAAGATGTTTACTGATCAAACCTTTAATAATTGAATCATGATGTGTGACTACCATTTGGTAGTACCCGGGTTGGATAAAAAAAAGTTATCCGCGACTCTGTTTGAGGTAAAAGAGAAATTTTTTAACATTTTTTTTTTTTAATTAAACAAAAATAATCCCCAAATTGCCAACACTGATACTTACGAACAACCGTATTGCCAACCATATTTTAAAATCGAACTGCTATTAAGTGCTGCCAACCAATTCGCACATTTCGAAAGGCATCGAACATGCGTTGGCAACATCGTTGCAGACAAGTCAAATTCGTGAAATGCCGAATGTTTGCAACACAGATTGCCAACCATGTTTGTCGTCTTTACTTAACTTTAAAAACATGCAAACTACATTTATTTTTGCCGTTGAGTAGAAAATGTATATATATACACATTTTTTTCAGTGCAATGCTTGAGTTCAGCTGCCGATTTCAATCAACAGACGGCTCATAAACTAGTTTCGTCACAAACCATAGCATGTCACGGGTAGATGGCGCTGTATACGGTCCCCAACTTCTTATTTAGTCAGAGCACAGAACGTAAATAATACGAAAAAGCAGATAACGTAAAATGATTTCAAATTTAAAACTTTTATAAAAATATAAATTATAACAGCAGTTTGTTTTCAAATCCACAGGGATATTAAAATAAGCACACAATCGAATAAAGCTTCAGAAGTGACTTCCTTTTGCAGAGAAGCGAAAAAGGTATGAATGTACATTAGTATCAGGTCAGTCCATAAATTCGGGCGTTTTTTAAAAGATGGTTTTAAAATTAATAAAAAATATGTTTAAGGTATTTATTAATCAATAATATAATATATTTATATATCATATCGACTGTAAAATTTCGCTCAGCTTCCACGAGTTCGAGCAAGGCGTCGGAGTTAATGACTTCAGTACGACCAGCGCGCGGGGCATCCTCACGTCGCAGTTACCACTTCGGAATTTTGAAAACCACTTTTGCGCAGTCCTTACACTCACGGTATCCTCTCCGTGAACGGTGTTTATTTCTGCAGCAGCAGTTGTTGCATTTTTTCCACTGTTATAAAAAAATACAAAATGTGCCTCTTATACGCGTTCCAAGATTACATTTTATTTTTTAACAACACGTGTTTCTATCCGCGATTAAAATCACTTGTTGAATGCACAATACAGTAGGTTCTGTTTTTATGCGGCTTTTTTTTATGCGGTTTTGAAATAGTGCGGTTTTTTTTAAATTACAAAATGCATGTCGACCTATCGGGAATTGTACATATAAACAAGATTCTAAACCAGCTAAGCAAAAACTCATCATAGATTACATCAGAAATGCTAACCCTACAAGTATGGAAGATATATAAAGATATAATTTTCAAAGATACAATATTTTGTTTATGTGATTTTATTTAATTATGGAGGAGTTTAGGAGGTCAAAAACTACAAATTTGAAAAAAATTATTCATTTGCACTTTTTAGGGTTCCTAACCAATACGTTATGGAAAATAATGATAAACAAGAATGAATGGGTACTCGGGATGCCTGTACCTATTACCCAAAGCACTTTTATTATGTTGGTTTTGCACGTTGTTGGTGTGTGTGTCGTATTATTTATGTACATTAACTACTACATTTTCTTAATTGTGTTTGAACTTAAAAATACTTGTAAGTACCTAACTTCTAACCTATACAAACTTACCTACATAACTAAAAAGGAAAAGTGATAGGAGTAAAACAGTTAACAGAAATAAAAAATATTTATTTAGGAAAGGAAAAAAAGTAAGTATATTTCAATACCTATACATGATACAATACTATATAGGTTGGGTCCTTATTTAGGTATACCTATAGTTTATAATGATTAATAATCAGGATGCTTCATCATCATCTTCATGTTCTTGGCCATCATCTTTGTTTTCGTCATCATCATCTTTATTGATGACGTTTTCTATTGAAGGATTTTCCAACATTTCTAAAACCTCCTTAGCAAATGGTTTCCTTCTTTTATAGTGGCTCCTCCTCTTCGATGCAATTATAGGATCGGAAGCTATAAGCATCCAGTGCGCAATGTCGGTATTGGTGTCGATCCTGGAGGTCTTTCTAGTATGGAAAAGCCGTGCGCTTTTAAATTCCTTTTGGCTGGTCTCCAATACATCTTCGGAGAATAAACCTACAGGTAGTGGCAGCTCCTTAATAATATCTGCTCCATGTATCAGGAGTTTGTGGACAGAAGCACTCATTTTGTACCAGCCATACCTATCAATGCAAAGTTTTGCAGTTTCAATACTGTAATTTTTGAATTTTTCGTGATTTACGTTGAATCCGCATGATAATACGCTTAGGGTGTTGGCGAATCTTTTGATGATTTCCGTATCTATACCTGTTATATTAGACGATTTGGTAGGCTCAGCAAAAAATTTCCTGGCCGTATTTCCGTCATTGGAATTCCCCCTCCTTGTTTCGGTTGATCCACCACCAATCCCATTTCTTTGTAGATATTTTTATATTGTCAGGGTAGCACTGTTTCTTTGTCTGCGCTATAACATTGTATGCAGGATATATATTGGCACCCCGAGATTTCGCCCCTCTTTGCATGTGAATGTAATCTTCTTTACCCATATCAGAGTCAATGATGAACGCTAAAGCCTCCTCAGGGGAATAGGGTGTGATACCAGAAGTCTTTGGTGTATCATGAATTTGTTTTATGCGTTTGTATCTGCGTGGGCTGGTGGTCAATGCCAGGTTCACCATTCGTGCAGCTGTTCTTTCCCCAGATTTTGTTAGACTAGCTTCAGCGACAGCACACATTACCTCTGGAGTTATTTTAGCAACAATTGGTTGAACACGTCTTCTTTTTGTTCGTACAGAGCCCTCTTCGAAAGATTTTGATGGCCTGCCTTTAACACTTTTTATGTTTGAAACGTTGCTCACAGTTTTCACTGCTGGTAACTCCAAGTCGTTTTTTAACCATGCTGAATTGTACTTGGTGAATCTCTCAATCTTCCAATTCGAGTTCTTCCATTTTTTCAAAAGTTTCGAAACAAACACTTTGAGAACACATTTTATTCGTAACGCACTGTCTTCTGATTGTTTATAAATACTATGATTGTCCAATATGTAACTAGTTAATCGTTCCACACACTTAGACGATGATAATTTATAAAAGTTTTCATTTTGTAGCACTCAAATCAGATCCATTTTTCTAACATGTATTTTCGAGTGACTTTGATCACTCCGACTACCTGTAAATAAAAGAGGATAGTGTCACAATGAGTTCGTTTGAGTTCTCAAAATTCACAATAATAACGGCCAACTAACTGTTAACTGCAAATATCGAAGACAGAAAACGGTACTTAGCGGAACTTTTTTTGTAAGTCTAAGTAAACATGAATTATAAAAGGAAATTTAACTAGACATGCAATATAATATTTAAATACTTACGATTACATTATTTTTAATTTTACTGTATTAATAAAATGTACATACCTGTAGATTCCATGTTATTGACTACTGTTGATATTTAAACACGAGGCGAAGGAAACAATGCGTATTGTTCATTCGACGGTAGGAAGCAAATTAAACGTACAATCATTTCGCTTATCTGCCGGGCCCTCCCACTCCTTTATTGTAAACATATTAAAGGTGAATTATTCGCTTTGTGATGGAACGACTATCAGACTCGAAAAATATAAACTAATTTAGACTTTATCTTCAAGTTGATAAATCGCTTTTTGACCTCCTAAAGTCCTAATTTTGCCGTGTGTGCGGTCTATGGAACGTATCTATAGTAATAATATGGGACTAGTGCCCTTTTTTACGCGATTATTCAGATTTATGCGGTTTTAGCATTTGAAACGTATCTATAGTTTTACTATAGAACTAGTAGCTTTTTTTATGCTGTTTTTTTTTTATGCTGTTTCTTGCGGAACGTATCTACCGCATAAAAACAGAACCTACTGTATATCAAGGAAAATATAAATAGTTCCGTTATATTCGAATAATTTTTTGTATGCAAACATCGTACAAAAGTGAAATTATGGGTAAAATACGCACAAACTTATGGTCTGACCTGATATATCAATATACTCATGAGCAATCCTATTAATTACCGATTAAGAAACATATACCATTATATAAATACTATTTAACCCTCTACCGCATATGAGCCCATATATGGTATTGCAGTTCTGATGCAATTTCATTTCCAAATTAAGTATTATAAAATAAGTAAACTATTTAATCCATCAAATATATGTACATTTTACAATAATAAAACGCAAAAAACTTGTCTATGATTTTATGACATTTCGAAATAGCCTCACTTTTGGGCAATGGGGCGAAAACACAGAATGGAAGTGCGTGTAATTCATTTTCAAAAAAAACGAGAACAGTAAAACGTAAGTACTTTTTGGTAAAAAAAAACTATTGTATATTTATAAAAAAAATACTACTTTATAAAAATGCATGTCTCAAAAGTAAGTATATAGTTCATCATATTATTAATTTGTGAAATCAAAAACATAATTAAAATCAAATCCTGGTATTTAGTAGGATAACCATTATACTCTAAGTCGTGATGGCATTGATTTCGCTAAGTTTTCAGTTACAGCTGGTGGTATTTTATTCCCTTCCTCTTGAACGACGTATTTCAGTTGTGCCTTATTTCTAATCGGATGTTTACGTATTTGCCGCTTTAAATGTTCCCATAAATGTTCGATTGGGTTGGTTTCCCGGGACTGTGGCGGTGTTTTCAGCTGTTTCCGCACATTGTATAACAGCCACTCTCGTACAATGTTGGATGTGTGCTTGGGGTCATTATCCTGCTGGAAGATAAACATTCCTCCAAGGCCCAATTTCGTAGCGCTTTCTTTTAAATTATTTTTCAAAATATTTAAATAACCATATCGGTCGAAAATATTTTCGATGAATACCAATTTTCCAACCCCGTTCGCAGCCATACATCCCCAAACCATCACAGAGCCCCCTCCATGCTTCACACTGCCGGTCATATTGTTTGGATCCAATTCCACGTTAAATTTTCTCCAAACTTTTTCACGGCTATCAGATCCACAGATACTGAACTTACACTCATCAGAAAATATGACTTGGTTCCAAAACGTTTGGTCGTATTTTTCATGATCTTTTGCGAATGAAATCCATTTACTCCGATTGACACTACTCACGAAGGGCCTTTTCCTAACATTGCGCCCATGATAACCAGCACTATGCCAAACCCGGCGAATAGTTTGGGTGCTAAATTGTTTTTCAGTCTCATTTTCAACTTCAGATTTCAATTTGGGGGTTTGTCCTGATTTTCCGTACGACTAAACTTTTTTCTCTGGGACTTAAGAGCGGTGGACGCCCACAACGCTCTTTATTAGTGGTGCTTCCCGCACTTTTATATTTATTCACAATCTTGGGACCTGTAGCAAAACTCCTGTCCTCGCAATGATTTATGTTCCTTGTGATATTTTATAATCAGTTTTTCTAAATCATCAGAAAGCTCTTTTCCTCTTGGTGCCATTACTAAAAATGTCGCAAAAATTAATACAAAACGTATTTCCCTAAATGTTTATACTCACTTTAATTATTTCCTTTTAATTCCTTTAACTTTTATAATCAATACGTAAAAATAAATGTTATGCTAACTGAACAATCGTTTGCTGTATACTAACTTTTGTGACATAAATTTCGCTGGCATCAAAGACAAAGCAAAGCGTGGATAACGGTACCTAAAATTTACAGGTAAATTAAGACGCATATGAAAGCTTAGCCCAGTACACAATTACCATGTGTAAAATATTTTGATTACATATTAAGGAAAGCGTTAGCGTCAAACAATTCCATAAATCAGGCTCCTGTATACTTATTTATGTTACAAACTGTATGTCCTATTGATAATTAAATATAGCTTGGAAACAATTGTTTTTAACGCTTTATTAATTCATGCAGTGAAGGCTTAACGGAGTGTGACGCAGAATTCTCTTTTGCTCTTAATTTGCGTGGGTTCGAGTACAGTCAAATGCTGAATCCATTTATGAACAGCTTTTTCGTTCGCTCAGGGCATTAGGACCAGTTAGGCCTGAACGAGAAGGCAGTCGTTATATGTATAGAGAAATTTCAAGCAGTCGTTATATAGGAAAAAAATGCATAACATCACAATAAGAAACGATCAAAAATCAAGACGAGTTTAGAAAAGCTTTAATTTTTCGAAAAATTCTGACTAAAAAGATTGTTAATTCATAGTTTGAAAATTTGTTGAATCTCTTAAAATCTTAATCTTTGAAACTTTGTTTAGTGCCAATAGGGATGAATGCGAAGTTTGCAAGTGTTTTAGAGCGCATGTAAGTCGGTGCTAATCAAACTCACAGTCTATAGCCTTCAACCTGATCATGGCGCGAGCAACAATACTTTTGGTTGCAATGCCAATGTGAACACAATTTGATTTGCCGGTCAATACAGCCAAAAGTTTTCAAATGAAATGATGAGATGCTGATTGATATTCACCACTTGAAAAGTTTAACTTTGTATTCACAAAACTTTCAAACTAACAGCCACTAAGCGTTCCCCACTTTGGCGGTGAATCAATGCGTAGTTTCATTACAAAAGGCGTTGCATGCATTTTTTGCATTTGACTAAAATTAGATTAAAGGGTCAATGCCATTAGAGAATTAATTATTCATATCGCGATTCAAAGAAAAAACCCGTTAGCAGAATGTTAAGCACCTTTGCTTCGCTATGCGACGTGCATGTCAATAAATATTAAAAATTAAAAGTATTAAAATAAAAAATATGAAGTCACTAATCGATGTCTTCATTTCTATTATTCCATTTCTTATTAGCTTCAGTTGAAAATTAAAACTAGTTCGACTAAAATGCCGTAAATCTTTAATTATTTTGCTATTCACGACAAGTTACACTCTGAAGGTTTAGTTGGTATGGGTGCTTTGCGCTGCGACAAGTCGGGGTTTTTTAAGGTTTTGTAAGACTTGCCAAGGGTACATCTACACTCATACAGCTCGTGGTTCATTCGAATGCGGTAACCGTCATCCACGCGAGCAGAGCCAAAAATCTTGCGAAATACTTTTCTCTCGAAAACTCCCAGAGCGGCAGCTTCTGATTGTTTGACTGTCCAGGCTTCAACGCCATAGAGAAGTACTGAGATAATGAGCGTCTTGAAGAGTGTTGTTTTCGTGCGTCGAGAGCGGGCTTTACTACTCAATGACGCACTTAGTCCAAAGTAGATTCTGTTCGCAAGAGTTATCCTTCGCTTGATTTCAGTAAATGAAGTAATTGACCACATTGAATTTATAGATGTTAACTTCGTCCGTGCCTTCAGACGCCGCGACTCCTGGCAGGACTCGAGAATATTCTTGGTTTTCCCCTCGTTTACCCTCAGACCCAATCGTGCGGACTCCTTTTCAATAGCCGTAATAGCGGGGTCCCGCTTGGTATGACCGATGATGTCAATGTCATCAGCATACGCAAGGAGCTGGGCACTTTTATAAAAAGAAGTTCCGCTTCATTCTGCCCCCGCGCTTCAAACCACACTTTCCATTATAAAGTTGAAGAGATCACATAGTAATGGGTCACCTTGTCTGAAGCCTCGAACGATAACAAAAGGTTCGGTTCCCAACGTCCCTCTGCACAGCCGCATCAACTTAGCAGGGAAACTTAACTTAGACATTATGCGATATAGTAGGTCGCGAATCGGGCTATCAAAGGCTGCCTTGTAGTCGACGAATAGGTGGTGCGCGCTGACTTGGTCCTTTTGAGTGTTTTCCAGGATCTGCCGCAGTGTGAATTTTTGGTCGACGTTGGAGCCACCAGGTCTGAAACTGCATTGGTATAGCCCAATTAAGGCCCAATCCGTAAGGTTTCAGTTTATCACATAGCAGGCAGAGAGGAGTTATGCGAAGAAGATAAGATTTCTTTAGGATAGGACAAAGAATACTGAGACTCCAATTACCAGGCATGCTTTCTGCTTGCCATAACAAGCCGATAAGTCAGTGCATACACCCTACCAACTCATCTGCTCCAGCTCGCCAGGCAGGCCATCAGCTCCGACAGCTCTGTCGTTTTTGAGTCGCTGTATTGCAACTTCACTTCGGCAAGACTTGGGGTCGGCATCAACACTCCATCATCCCTAATGGGGGATTGCGGAATATCAGCTCCAGAAGCAGGATTGTTGTGTTCTGCATCTGCAAAAAGCATGGAGAAGTGTTTCCTCTACAATCTCAGCACGCCTTCCTAATCCGATACCAGATCATCATTTTCGTCTCTACTGGATGACGCTCTGATCTTGAAACCTTATGACAGATACTTCCCTTATTGAAAAAATTTTCTGGCGTCATTTCGGTTGTGACTCATCTTTCCGTTTTTTGCGTCTTATGAGGTGCCTTTCTTCCCTTCTTAGACTGCAACGTGCGTTGGTAAGCGGCGTTTTTCGCTGCGGTCGCCACCTGGCACTCATCGTCATACCATCGGTTACGTTTGACAGTGCGCTGGTGAGCTCGATATGTGCGTCCAATATATACCAACCTCGTCAAGTGTGGGATGTTGTTAAAGAAGTTCAGTAAGATGAGCGGAGTAGGCGTAGGCTGTCTGTTGCGATAGCAGCTTTTTGACGTCCAGCTTTTTCTGCCACATTGCTCGTTTTATTTTCGCTATCGCGATCGGAGTCGATGTTTGGACCCCGCATGGTACAAAAATCGAGGATGCTGGAAGCGTGTCTTTTGTCAATCACAATATGATCAATTTGATTCTTGGTTCGCTGATCAGGGGGCAGCCAGGTTGCTTTGCTCCGTGCCTTGTACCATGTTTTGTGCGCCAGTGAAGTCGATCAACCGTTGTTTGAGCAGGTGCGGTGTAGTCTGAACTTTCCGACAGTCGGGCGCAAGACTTCTTTTCCCCCAATTTTTGCATTGAAATCCCCGAGAACAATTTTTTAGTCGTATTTTGAGCAGCTGTCGTAGGTTTTCTCGAGTAGCGTGTAGAAGTCGTCTTTCATCGATTCATCCTTCTCAACCGTCGGTGCATTCGCGCATATGAGACTGATGTGGAGGAACTTGGTTTTAACGCGTACGAGGGGTGCCTTTTATTTGGAAGGATTTGGCAACCCTGGTGTTGCAATCTGGCAACTGACAGCTGTATCGCAAAGTTTGACATTTTTTGGCTTTTACGTACTCAGAACGTTTTGAAATACCAGCGCTATTTGTGTTGTTTACAGTAACTTAAAAGATTCTTCTCGGGCCAAAAATGGAATTAAATCGTGAACATTTTCGTGCGATTATTTTTTACAACTTTCGACGGATTAACTCAGCAAAATTGCATGGATGAACTTAATTAATTTTTTGGCGATGATGCTCCATCAAGGACCAGTGTTTATCGATGGTATGGTGAATTCAATCGTGGTCGTAGTTCACTCCAAGATGAATTTCGTGAAGGTCGTCCAAAATCAGTTGTTGTTCCGAAAACCATTGATGCTGTGCGCGAACTGATATTGCAAGATCGTCATGTGACCTATCGTGAGATTGAGACAATCGTAGGCATTAGTGGGACCAGCACACATTCAATACTGCATAAACATTTGACTGTCAAAAAAATTTGTTCGCGATGGATCCCGCACAATTTGTCAATCGCTCAAAAAAGGCTCGTGTCGATTGGTCGAAGGAAATGCTCAAAAATACGATCGCGGGGCTTCGAAACACGTCTATGACATCGTGACAGGTGATGAATCATGCATTTATGCGTATGAGCCCGAAAGTAAACAGCAGTCGACTGTATGGGTGTTTCAAGATGAGCCAAATCCAATAAAAATTGTTCGCGCACGAAGCACTTCCATCAAATGGTCGCCTGTTTTTTTCGGAAAAACTGGACATGTCGCAACCGTAACACTAGAACAACGCAGAACAGTAAATTCTGAGTGGTACACAACCATGTGTTTGCCAGTTGTCTTCCAAGAAATTAGGATAACCAATCGCCAAAGACGGAACACTCTTCACCAGGACAATGCGTGCTCTCACACATCGCAACTGCATTTTTGAGCACCCAAAACATCGAATTAATGGGTCATCCGCCGTATAGTCCTGACTTAGCATCGAATGACTTCTTTTTATTCCCGGTCAACGTTTTTCGACACCTGAAGAAGCGTTTGCGGCATTCAGAATGCATGTTTTGGAGGTACCTCATTCAGAGTGGCAAAAGTGCTTCGACAATTGGTTCAAACGCATGCAAAAGTGTATAGATCTTCATGGAGAATATTTTGAAAAACAATAAAGTGTTTTTCGATGATTAAAATTTGTTTTTATTCTCTAATCCCGACATATAAAAGGCACCCCTCGTATTACTTCTAGCCGTTCGCTAACAGCTCTAAATCGCGACACAGCAGCTCGCAGCTTCGCACTTTCCACAAATCCACACCCAAACAAGTACCTCTCCACATGGCGGCTGTAGTGGATATCGCAGGTTGCACATTTTATGGGTACCTTCTCTTATCTATCGCATTTCCTGAATGGCGCTAATGCCAGCCTTACATTTTGAGAGGGCACCCGCCAGCTGGATAGAGACACCTTCTCTATAGAGGAATTGGCCATTCCAGATGCATATCCGCAAACCGTGGTTCTTAAGACGTTTGCGGGGGTGGTCAACATAAAGGCGGTTCTCATCCGAGGCAGTTGTGCGTCTTTTCATTGGTTGATGTTGTTATGTGGCGGGTCCTAGTCCTGGAAATGCTGGGTGGTTTCGCCTTCTCACATTAGCTTGCTCTTTTCACACGGATGTTCAGAAGCTACCCAGAGGATACTTGGTCAAAGCCCGGAAGTTGTGAGTTGCTTGAATTGTGTGTAGAAGATTTTGTGCTGGCCACTCCCAAGTGAATGGCGATCAGAGACTTTCCTCACTTGCGTGGACTTCTACACACGGCTTAAACGCTGTGATAAATTTCCGCACCTATTCGGGTTTTTATTTCGTAATTCGCATGGATTATTGCATAAAACATATGCAAATAAATGTTTTTAATAATGTTTACTAAAAAGTTTTCCACACGCAGCACTGCAACGATTTCCGTGGCAAAAAATGTCCACTTCCGCAGCTTTACTGTTACAGCAATCAACAACAGACTGTTGCGTTCATTATGGCTGTCTTTGATTTGTTTTTTTATTGCACACACATACCTATGCACATTGTGGCTCGTTTGTTGCATGCAACCTAGAAAAGCATGCAATTGAATATTTTTGAAAATATGCACCATTTTCCCGATTGGCGCGTGGTGCACTGCATGCAAAATTTACAACACTTCACAACGTCAAGGCAATTTCGTTTTAGCACATAAACTCTTATAAACAAACACACAAAATACAAATACAAAAAAAAATCAACAGAAGTCAACAAAAACAAAAATTAACGAGATTACTGGAATGTCAACTTGAATATAAAAATGACAAAAAATGTGAGGTAAACTCGCACAAGCGAACATTGGCAATAGACTGTAAATTGACGCGCCAAACGTGACTTGAAATCTCAAAGCAACAAAAAACGAGAAAGATCACAATAAAATTTGAAGTAAACGACAACTATAAACCGGTCGAAAACGCCTGAGCAACAGCTGCAGGCCGTTTTGCCAAGAAAGGGGGGAAAAAACAAAATTGCATAATACGACGAGTATTTTGACGCTGACAGCGCTGGCAGTGGCGGAAGACCTGCCGGTTGCATAGGCGCCTTCTCTGGCGTTACCGGTACGTCACAAATGATGCGTTATTGTTGTTGTTGCTTGCTATTTAACACCAGCCATGAGCAAGTTGTATTGTTTACAAATGTGTAGTTGATGGCATGGATCATCGCTTATCCCATCCTCTCATATATTTTGCTTTCTTACTTACTTTCAAATAAATCTACAACTTAGTAATGACATTTAATGACTTTTCCGCGCATTGGCTACGCACTCTACCATAAATAATTACATACTTACAGATACATATTTATGTGCTCCATTGTTTGATTGCTTCATTTAAATCTTAAGTAACTTGATTTTTTGGGTGATGGCTTATTTTGTGATTAATGGGGGAACTGGTTCACCAAATGGGCAGCTCTATGCCATACTGTAGCAGATGTACGGGTATCTATTATGTAAAAAATTTAGTAACTAAATGTCTTAAGCCTCGGTATTATGTAATGCAAATAAATGAATGAACCGTCATCTACTCGGTCATTGCCAAATGCTTTTGAAGCAGAGTACTGCAAGCTACTAATTTTAATCTCTCACTCGAACAGAGGCAAAAAAAAAGTATTGATTAATGAGTTTTAAGCTTTGTTAAGCGTTGAGTTGCTTAAGAAAAAGGTGAAATTATATTTTATAATATAATGAATAAAATCTAAACAAGTAGCGAGGCTTAACCCTCTGAAAACGAAAGACTTATGTAACGAACTTCGTAGTTACAAATCTGTGAAATGAGGAGAGAGAGATTTTTCACTATTCCTCTTCCTTCTAACATGAATAACGTTTCTTCTTAGTTCTTCCTATCACAAACGAGTTTTGAGAAAGAAAAATTGTGTGAAAACCAAGTGGGTATTACAAACGCAAAAAAAGAAAGAATTTCATTTTCAAACCAGTTTTCCGCCAGCAAAGTGTAACGGAATAGTGCACAAAAATGTAAACATTTAAACTTTTCAATGGAATGAAATGCTAAACGACTGTTTTTAGGTCGATTGTGCTCGCCTTTCACTGTAACGGCAGCCTCTTCCTCGTTTCGAAAGAAATAAATACCGATGATGCTGCCAGTGCTCTATGAATTTCGTGAACAGATTTATTTAACAATTATTTACAAAGTAAAATTCCACAATTTAGAAGCGTTATTCTGCCGTTAAACGATTCATGTCGACTTGGCAAACCTTACTGAACAGAAATGTTAAAACAGTTTGCCATTTTTAGCCTTCAAACCATAGTTATCGATGTCCATAGCTCTCATGGAGCTAAAAAAAACACCCGATATAATATTCATTCACCGAATTGAAGTTTTTGGAAATAAATCTAACGAATTTCGCATTTATTCATTTAGGAGGAACAAAGAGCCGCTCGGTTCCTATAATCAGGTTATTTTAAGATTGGTCACTGATTGGCCTAGCGCATCCTATTCTGGTGATGTGACTACCACCTGATCCTCCCCTGATATTCCAAATAGGAGTCCAGCTGCCTGAGTGGCCACAACATTTCCTCTGCGCAAGGTTGTAAGGTTATACCGCTTATGATCGGACATCAGAGTTCCGTCCGTTTTAAACTGGAGGCAGCTCGTGAAGGTGAAATTGACATTTGGAGAGATAGGCTTTGTATTCGCGTCACCAACCTCATTAGTCCATTTTAAGTTGGTAGTTAATGAGGCGTTTTTATCAAAATAGTGTTTTCAAAGTCGGTGACCAACATTACTCGGAAAGAACTCAACCGATTAGTCACAAATTTTAACACAAGCCTCTTAAATATATTTTTTGGTAATTAATCGAAGATTTTTTGTCACCGACAAATAATTTTTCTTATAAACAAAAGTCGATTTTGTTTTTGGAGAAACCGCCAGTTTGTCAAAAAAAATGTATTTTGCTTACTCCTTCGATTTATTACTAGATTTAACATTACTTTAATGAAGTCTGTTTGGTTTTTTAATTCCAAAGGATCCAGTTCAGAGATATAGTGGTCACCGTTTTTTTTTTTTGTTTGAGAGGAGCTCCCGGAGATCAGCTGTAGCTGCTTTCCAAATAAATATTTTTACTAATACTAAGTCTTGAAATACAGTTAACCGTACCGTCAACTGTTTCACCTGGTTTTAATAACTCGTACCGAATCAAACCACGCTGATCTCAGAAAACGAACAGCATTGCCTTGTGGCCGAAGCGATTTGGTTTGGCCGTTGTTTTTGGCTTGTGGCTGGGCGGACCATACTATCGTTTACGCTTGGGATTGGAGAAATACAACCATTTTTCATCACTCGTAAAGATTCGATGCAAAAAAGACTTCCTTTTGAACCGGGAGAGCAGCATTTAACAAGTGTTTTTTCGATGTTCGCAAATCGTAGTTTAAAGGCACGAAATTTGACATTTTTAAGAGCGACAAAAATGCATTGTTGTATGAAACGTAACAAACAATGAACTGAATATTGTTGACAGATGACAGACGAAGAAAAGCAAGACATTTGGGGAGGTTTAAAAATACTCCTAGCGACATCTATGGACTAATAGCTGAAATTCTCATTTCATAGGTATATGGGATTGGTAGATATGATCATATATCTGCCTGGCGAACAAGGTTACAGAGAAGTTGATACCAGTAAGGTCTCGCAGACACAACAAATTCATCGTTCCAACATATAATTACTTAGCATCATCTAGATTATTCTTTATTAAGGTAGTAGTCTGGTAACTTACACGATTTTTGAGGTCATGTTTGGGACATTTTTTGGAAGGGAAAATAAAATTAAATAGGTTTGATTTTCTGATATGTTATTAACCCATTTTCGGCAGCTGGTCGATTTTTCGACCACCAACTTCGGACTCCAATATCTCAGAAACTAAATGTAAATTTATTGATCAGTTTTCCCAAGTTTTAAATTTGGAATTTAGTTAATTTCCATAGCATAATTTTTTAAGAAAAAAGGTTCAGGGCAGATTTTTGTAAAACAATGAAATTATCACTATTACGTGTTTCTTGTGCAGATGAAAAAATAATGAAAAACAAAAAAACAAATAATTGTTACTAATTTATTGTGAAGAGAAAATATGAAATTAAGAGAATCAAAAAAGTAACATATCGATATTGCAATAATTTTTACTGTTTCATGGACGTAAACTTTAGTGGTCGAAGAATCGACCGCTGGCCAGGAACTGTCATGTAGGATAGAACAAAATCTAGCAATATTTTTTTCTTATTGAAAGACATGGAAGTGATTATCTTTGTGGTACAGGAAAGGTACTACTCCTGCAGGGAAAATCACTACTAGTGAACCAAAATTCTAGTTCAGCACTAGTACCTTACCTCCAAAATCGAACCTGTCCTATATTGGATGGTACGGGACTATTAGAAAATACCTACAAATCGAACTAGTTCTCATTCGTCTAATATCGAACTAGGGCGGAACTATCCTAAAAGGGATGCAGCGGTGGAATGTTGGCATTCCGCTAAGATTTTTAATTCTAGAGTTGTTCGCTTGAGTAAATCGGATTTTGCCCGTCCCATATGGCGAAAACCCAGAGATTTTCAATACACAAGAATCGCCATAAATGTGGAAGCAATCAAATTGGAAGAAATTTTTTCTGAAATTGGTAAGCAATCAATCCTTTTTGTATACGTATATATAAATAATTGCACTATTTTTTAGGCTCAAAATCCCCCTATGATCTCTTTACATTGTTTTTTGATAATAATATTTTCACAAATATTACCACTTTCTCAAATGAGTATGCAAACCAACACAATGCTCCAATTAACATCACGCCAATCGAAATACGTAGGTTTATTGGAATATTGTACCTATCGGGTTACCATACTTTGCCACACATTGACCACTACTGGTCTGTTCGACCGGACATGGGAGTTCCAATTGTGAAGCAGGCTATGAGTCGCAGGCTATCTCGCTGACAACACGAATTTAAACGCAGCAGACCGTTTGGCTATTACTCGTCCTATTACTGACGCTCTCAACAAACAGTTTATGCAGTTTGGAGACTTTAGCCATAATCTCTCTATAGACGAACAGATGATTCCATACTTTGGACGCCACTCCTGCAAAATGATTATCAAGGGAAAGCCAATCCGGTTTGGGTTTAAAACATGGTGCTTGTGCTCTGAAAGTGGGTACTTATTTTCTAGTTCATTGTACGGGGGAGCAGCAACCCCTCACGATAAAACTATTGGTCTAGGCGCACAAACAGTCTTAGACTTGCTTGCCAACGTATCTGACCCTGAGTGCCACATCATTTTCTTTGATAATTTTTTTCTCTTCATACCATCTAATGTGCCTTCTGAACGAACGTCGATTTTTTGCAACTGGTACTATACGCGAAAATAGAATGGGCGATTCTCCTTTGAGAAATTTAAAAAAGAAATACGCGGAACATTTGACCAACTATTTCAAGAAATATTTACTGTTCGGTGGAATGATAATGCTGTAGTCAATGTTATAACTAATAACTCCACAGTCAATCCAATTATTAGCACTAAAAGATATTGTGGGAAGAAAAAACAAACTATCACTATCCCGCAGCCAAAAGTTATTCAAGAGTATAATCATGGCATGGGTGGTGTGGATCTCCATGGTAATGCGGTGGCAAATTATAGAATATGTATGAGAGGAAAAAAATGGTGGTGGCCAATATGGACAAATGCTCTTGGTAACGCAATGGTCAATGCATGGAAACTTGTATGATGGCAAAAATTGAAAAGATAAAACCACTGTCACAAATTGATTTTCGTTCCAAAGTCACAACAGAATTATTGAATTACGACAAGGACGAGGACGAGTATGAAAACGAACATGGAGATGAAGGTCCATCGAACCTTCCTCGGATCAATGAAAGGGTACACGCCGTTATGAGAAGCATTAAAAACAAATTTCGGCGGTGTAAATTTTGCAAGAAACATACTATTTTTACTTGCAAAAAATGCAATATTCCTTTACATACTAAATGTTTTGATGATTATCATAAAAATTTGTAAGCTGACTTTTCTATCAATAAAACAACAACAAAATATTTGTATTTGAAATAAAATGAAATAAATTGACTTCGTGTGCTAAATTTTTTTCATAAATGTTGTATTTTTTTTAAATATATTTGACGGTTTTTGGCCAGCGGTCGATTTTTCGACCAGTTCATATCTAAAACACCGATGGTCAGAATTTTTTTTTTTAATTTTTCTTGATTATGGTCCTATAAGCACTGACTAAAAAGGAAATGGAAAAATTATGTCGAATTCTTGTAGCGGCCGAAGATGGGTTAAAGGTATCAGAAGGTGTACAAAAAAAAATTTTTTTTTTTTAAATGTTGTGATACTATTTTTGTACACTGCAGCAAGCGGCAAAAAAAGAGGTACAGTGGCTGGCCGGCGTGATTTCGTCACTTGTGGTCATCTGAAACAGAAAAAACAAATTGCTTATTAATCAGTGTGCTTGTCGTTCTGGCGGGTAGTAAGATCAAATGATTTTGACAAAAAATAACAAAATGGCGGACTTCGTAAGAAAATTGTCTTTTTTTTAAAGTGGAAATCGGACTAAAAAATGGAAAGTTAGAACTATTGATGTGTAGAAAAACATATCTAAATTTCAGCTCAATCCGTTAGATAGAAAATTTGTTTTCACGACGGCCATCCGGAAAAACGTTGTTTTGAGAAAAACGCGTTTAAAGTTTAGCGGCTTAGCGCGCGCAAGTACGAGCCGCTCTCATGTATGTGCTATAATTTCGTCAATATTTCGAATTTCGGTCTAAAATTTGTACAGTATATTACCAATATATCGCACTTTCAAAATATGTAAAAAACCGAAATTCGAAATTTTCAAAATAAGTTACCAGACTACTATCTTAAGGCTGTTAAAGTGTTGAACTTATTTTCCAACAGTGTGAAGGCTGGACTTAACAGATTTAACTACAGGGCACGAGTCTATAATTACTTTAAAAGGGCTTGATTGCATTGAGTTAGGGCATTAAATTTCTCTCTACAGTTTCTAATTACTACTTTTGTTTTTTCTTTTCTAAATTCGTGTTTTGTTTTCCTACTACCAAAGCCTTATCTTCTTATTATTATAGTTAAGTTACATATTGGATCGATTTGTTAAATTGGTGGATAAATTTAGACTAAGAAACTTTCATGTTAAAATCATTCTCGTTTTACCATTATATACTAATGTTGATGTCTTACTTTGTACTATTGATATAAAAAAAAAAATAAATAAATAAGTAAATATTTTTTTAACCTGACGGGGTCATTTTCTCCATTTGATGAATGCCGTTCATTATTTGTATATGGAGAAATTTTCAATATTTTTAATCAGAAATCTAGAAAACTTTCAAGTGTCTCGAAATTCGCGTTGTTTTTTTACTCCTTCATTACATGGAGAAAATGCTGAGTATGCACCGATGTACTTTTGTTCTTTGTTTCATTTAACAAATGGAATTTTGTAATATTTGAAAATAAAAAATAAGAATTATAAAAATAGTGCGAATGTTTTATATTTTAAAGTACAGACCGGATGCTTTCAGAAATTGGATTATTATTGTGTTTCCCTTTTTCTTTTTCTGTTTTTTTTTTTTGATTGGAGTTTGATAGCAGAGATATTGGATAATTTTATTACCAAGTTGTGAAAACTCATACAATCTCTCAAGATAGGTTTGACCTTGGTAGAACTATTATTATTATTATTGCAGTAGGAATAGATTCTGGAAAGATTTGTGTCGAGCAGTTACTCGTATGTCAATTTTTTATGTGCTAAGCTGATGCGGCCGCCGTAGCCGAATGGGTTGGTGCTTGACTACCATTCGGAATTCGCAGAGAGAACGTAGCTACGAATCTCGGTGAAACACCAAAATTAAGAAAAATATTTTTCTAATAGCGGTCGCCTCTCGGCAGGCAATGGCAAACCTCCGAGTGTATTTCTGCCATGAAAAAGCTCCTCATAAAAAATATCTACCGTTCGGAGTCGGCTTGAAACTGTAGGTCCTCCATTTGTGGAACAATATCAATGGCGCACACCACAAATAGGAGGAGGAGCTCGGCCAAACACCCAAAAAGGGTGTACGCGCCAATTATATATATATAATATATATTCATACTCTATGCATTAATTTATTTTAACAACGCTTGTAAAAAATAAAAAAAACACCGATTTTAAGTAAGAAATATGTCCGTTGTACATCTTTCACCTGCTACTGATGTTTCCAAAAACTTTTGAAAAATATAGAAAACTAAAAATTGTTTTTTTTTTTTCAATTCAAAACAGTTTTGGGGCAGTATGGCACTTCAGATACGGCTATTAAAAGTATGTGCATATATTCAACTCTCCAACAACAAAGCTCTGAGAGCCTTCACCATAAACGTATAGGCAGTTAAATCCTCATTTGTATGTAAGTTTTGACGAGCATTAAGGAAACGCCTTTGCAGCTAAAAACCAGAAAAAAAATGTCAACTTAAAGGCCGAATAACTGCAACATTTGTAAAAACGGAAAGTGGTCAAACTGCCATGCCATATACACTTATGCGCATACATATACATATGCATACACATACATATCTGCATACCGGATGACTGAAAGACATGTTTGTTATTGTTGTTGCCTTGTTTTGCTTGCGCACTGCATTGCATGAAGATGGAAAATTGGCAGAAGTAGCTTGGATCATTAACAACCACGGTGGTGGTGGTGGCAGTGGCAACAATAGCTTTGACTTACATTTTGCTAAAATCACAACAAACACATGTTTGTACGTATGTAGTTACAACTACCAAAAACAAATATTGCTTAACCATTTCGACAGGTTAGCTGCATTTGCTGGCAGCTGTGAAGACTTGGTCCAAAGTAGCCACTAAAGTGGCGTCACATTTCGCTGCGAGTCGTCGCGCTTAACGGTTGTGGTCGTGTTCGAGTTGGCAACAAATTGAAAGTAAAACTCTTTTTAAGGAGCGCGCGAAATCCGTTTACCTCGGCAGCAGAAGTAAAAGGGATTGAGGGCAGACACATTGAAAAACACGCAAAAGAAGTGGCACAGAGTTGTAAATAACGGTTGCGCAACATAGTACAATTTTCTTCTTTTTTGTTTTTTGACCAAGTGACTAACTGCAGGAGCGGTGATATTTAAAAAATAAAAACAAATAATAAAAATAAAAAATGTCACTCCGTTACGATATTTGGAAAATCCAATACAGTTTGGGCATTTTTGGTGTGATTTGCCTATCACAGGCGGCTGCGGTCTATACCCGCGAAATAATTAATAATGCACCGCAGCTGCAAGTGCGACGTAAGGAAATTTGAATTGCATAAATGTTTATAAAAATAAATGGAATGCAAAAAATGTAATAAAAAAGAACAAATAAGTGGAAAGAATACCGAAAAAAATTAAGAGAGAGCAAACATATTTTCTTATACTTTTAGTTAAATGTGAAAGTTGGTTTATTTGTTTGTCTGTTGTTTACATAACTCCGAAACCGTTAATCCGGTTGCTTTGAGATTTTGATAATTTGTAGCCAGCATGCCTGGAAAGGTTTGAAAGCGAGGTGGCGCTGGGGTCGAGATATTCATAGAAATCGTCTTTATGGTTCGATTTGGTTCATACTCGGAAAATATATTACTTGGACGTACAAGGTGGCGCGAAATTAATCATCCAATCTTGTTTTTGAAAATATAAAAAATATATAATATAAATAAAAAATAAATAATTTTGAGTGATGAAAATCTTTATTTTGACCTTTTCGCGTTCCATTGCTTGTATGTTTGTATACCGCAGCTGTCTCGTTCACAAGTGATTGGTGTACGTTGCCACTTGCAAAAATTATAAAAAAAAATTGCTAGATATTCCGATAGGGTGATTAATTTTGCGCCACCTTGTACACGTACACTGCGTTAAAAAACTATAGCACCGAGACTTATTGCAGACAAGTTTTGACCAATTATTTATTTCCTGCTTAATTAGAATAACTTTTTTTTTGAAAATATAGTTTATTCTTCTACAAAAACCATATGAATTAATTTTTGCGCAAGTTAACAAACTTCAAAAAAAATTAAAAAATTCTCATCAATATTTTCCACCTTTTAATCAGAAGTTTTAGAAAATGTTTATGACTGCAGTTTTATAACTCATAATTAGAATTTGTAGAAAATTTCCAAGAACGCAGTTTTATAGCTCATTGAATTTTGGTCTAATAAACTGCAAGTTTTAAGTGTTTCAAAATTCGCGTTGATTTTTGACAATTTTTTTTGCTGACGGTGTTGGGTATTTTCTTCCATATGAACAAAATGTCGATCATTCAATGTATGAAGAAAATGGGTAACGCCCTCAAGGAAAAAAATTATAAAAATTCAACGCGATTTCCGAACTACTTGAATCGGGTACTTTATTACATCAAAATTCGATGGGCTACAAAACTGCATACCTGAAGTTTTTCTAAAATTTTTCAGTATGTGCTATAAAACTGCGTACTCGAAATTTTCTTATAAATTCTAATTAAAAAGTTTTAAATTGGGATAAAAAGTGTCGTTATTTTTTCATTTCACTAAAATTCAATGGGTTATTTTATACAATAGCTTAATCGAATTTTTTCAAAAAATTCAAATGAAAACTATAAAATTTTGATGGAAATTTTTAGAATATTTTTAAATTTGCACAAAGTCTCTAACTTGGATTTATTTGTGTTTTGTAGGAGAATGGAGTATATTTTCATAAAAAATTATTAAAATTAATTGTAAACAACTGATTAGTCAAAGCTTTTAAATACCTCCTAGTGCTATAATTATTTAATGCAGTGTATACTTAAAAAGAAAGTGGTTTTAAAAAAAGCTCAATAGATGGCGCTGAAGTTCAGATATTTCGAAAAATCGTATACGACCAGATTGGATGATATTCAGCATATATTTTTGCTTAACGCCCTCGAAAATCCCCGAGTGACAAGTTTGAAGGGCATCCGATTAATTTAAAAAATACGTCCGAAATTGTGAATTTTGAAAATTTGACTCAATGTCGAGTTCAGGGGCCTCAAAACCCGCGAATAACGAGGTTGAAATTAATCTGATGAGTTTTAAAAAATGTTGAAATAAAAAGAAATATTCAAAATAAGCTTTCCACCCAACTTTTGTTGAATATATTTTTAATTTTAATATTTTTTTAAATTCATGAGATCAACTTGAAACTGAGTGGAAAGCTTGTGTTGAAACTTTTTTTTTATTTTAATATATATTTTTTTTTAATTCATCGGATTAACTTGAAACTCGTTACTCGCTAAAACAATTTTTTGTAGGCTGACATGGATCAATTGCGAAAGCAGAAATATTTTTGTAGAAAGTAGAACCGCTAGCTAGGAGGTGGAATAATCTAGCCACTTGCAGAACCGCAAAAATCATGTGTACACAGAGTGCAGATAAATACGTCCGAATCGTACTAGCTCAGTCTAGAAAAGAAATCACAACTATCGTAGGTATGATGACAGGCCACGATTTGCTAGCGGCGCACGCATACAAGATAGGAATTACAAACAACGATAGCTGCAGATTTTGCAATGAACTAGAAGAGAGGGAAACGCTAGAACACCTTCTATGTTCCAGTCCTGCATTAGCTAGAACCAGATTAAAATGCTTAGGAGCTTTACAATATGAGAAGTTAGAGCGCCTCTCGGGGATAGAGCTCCAAAGTTTACTTAGATTCGCAAAATACGCAGACGTATCACAAGATGTTTACTACAAAGAAACGTAAGGGTCCTGCTCCATCTGGTAACACTAAGGATCAATATGTGATGGCTTTCAGCCAGCCAGGTCAACCTAACATAGCCTAACCTAGAGCCGCTAGTTAATTGATGCTGTGCTTGAGTTGTTTATAAAATGAAAAAGGTATAATAAGGGTGTGACGAATTGCCAAATTTTAACTTTTTTTGTGTATTTAATTATTTTTGTCTACAATAAAATTCATATAACTGAAAATTTCAAACTTTGTACAAGATCCATTTTAATAACATTGGCGTCGGTTTACTGACGATAGTTTAACGTGACAACGTCATAAGAAACAACTGATGGAATGGTTGCATTTTTCAAAAGAAAATTTAATTGTATTTGTTTGATAGATATTTTGTATGGATATAGAGAAGGAGATAAATGGAATCGGAATGGAGTTGATCAAGTTACATTTACACAAACGTGAAAAATGACGAAACATTTATCAAATTCATGAAAGATATGTTCAATTTCGATTGTGCATCAGACGTTAATAAGTCAACAACACTAAGTCAACATCATCGATTTGCCTTTTTCAAGACACATTACACTCGAAACACTCCCTTTCATTTCCTACTTTTCCTATCATCGTCCTATTCTCAACAGAGAAATGGTTCATTACCATGCACACAGGAAGAAGGCATATGCAAATACAAGTATGTGAATTTATATACCTACATATGCGCATATACATACATATTCATACATATATATGCTCACTCAAGTAGGAGAGAGCCAGATGTCGAACGTTGCCGAACGCGTGGGCGATTGTGCTCTTTGTCGTTCGTTCCGCGCTCTTGCTTGCAGTTCAAGCAAGGTACCGCCGCATGAACAAGATAACGCCGCATGAGCAAGGTAACGCCATATGAGCAACGTAACGCCATATGAGCAAGGGTACGCCGCATTTTTTGGTGCGTGTAGCCGGCTACATCGAATTATAAGACGTTATCACGTCAAAATGTAAAAAGAATCGGCTGATCAGCTTAAAGAACCAATCCTTTAAACTCTTCCTCAAAATTCTTCATAACCGCATAAATGCTATATGCGAGGCTGTCCTGGAAGACCCCCAATTCGGTTAAATTCAAAATTGCAAAGACGTACATAAGGACACTTTTCGATATTTCATAGATTATGAAAAACACGGCAAGCTACGCTACAGCTAACCACAGTCACTAAACATAAATTAAAAAGATTTGCGTTGTATACAAAATCTCTACTGGAACCAAGCCGCAGAAGTTGGAGTAAACAATGAAAATACAAATGAAGTCGAGATATTAAAAGGATGTATTTTGCCACCTATTCTCTTTAATACCTATTTATTCAGAAGTGATTTTTCAAGAAGCACTTTGTACTGCACACGAAAATCGTTCTGAAACGCCCGGGCCTAAAAGTTGATCGGTATTTTTAGTATTTAGCTATTTTTTATTTATTAGTATTAGTTATTTCAGTATTAGTATTAGAAAACTAAAAGAGTAGAGTGTTAGTGAAAAATTGTTCTCGGTTCACTAAAAATATCCACACGGTCTTCCAAAACTATGCACTTACTTTTTGGAATTAAAAAATATTAAAAAAAGGGAGTTTTCGGAAAGTGTATTGAAATTAATTTGATTTTTTGAAACTCGAAATTCAAGGTTAAATAATTTATCAACTACAGCTTGTATTACCCCACTCCAGCTCAAGCAAAATGGTTCGTAAGTGCGTGATTTTCATGTATGAGTCCACTGAATGTTCGTAAAAGCGAAAAAAAAAAACAAATCGATATTCCAATAAAATCATATTATGACACCAAAATTGAGTTGAGAACCACGGAGAGCATTGCGATTGGTCAACTTCAAAGTTGAATAACTTGTAGAAGATGGGCGGAAGCTATCGCACAGCAGGGTTACAGAGGAATTTTTGGCTTTTTGAACAATTAAACCGTTTAACAGGTTTTTTGCAGCATACGAACCAGGAAACGACATATCAACAAGCAAACGAATACTCTAACCTTGAGGAAATAAATGCTGGTGTGCCGCAAGGAAGCATTCTTGGTCAGCTCTTATAGTTACCTTCTATATACCAGAGACTTGCCGATACCCCCGAATAGCTTGATCGCCACTTTTGCTGACGACACTGCCATCCTAGCAATTGGAAAATGTGCTGATCTGGCATGATGGTTGTTAACTTAAGGAAGGCACTATGAAAATCTATTCACAAATTCTCTTTATGCTACCAAAATTGTACAGCTCGTTAGTTTATGTGTAACTTAGTTGCAGTGTCAACAAACAATGTTATGTATTTTATATTGTATCTACGTTTGTACTATATTAAAAAATACTAACCAGGATACATATATTTCTGAAAGAAGTTCTCATATTGCAGATTTTTATGAAAAAGTGCAAGTCAGATGTTATTTTCGTTTTCTCTTTGAAATACCTATATGGTTGTTATTGGTGTTGTTCCCATACAAGTGAATACTCAATATTTTGTTTGAAATCTCGTTGCTTATTCAAAAGCAGTGCAAAATATTAGAAAGCTTGTTTGATACGAGTTTGGGCAAAACAGGCAAAACAAAAAAATGTCTTAATAAATTTCCGCGATTTATAGCAGCACCACTTTCGGTCTTAAAGCTTATGACCCATAAGAAGAGTAAGAATATCTTAAAGGCACATTTTCAACTGTTTATAAAAATAGCAAGGAGGTCTCTGAAGGGTGAATTTTAGAATGGGTCTAATACCAGTAAGCATCGAGTACTTATCTCCGGTACTTTTCTTCGATACTTTTAACGAGTACAGATATGTACTATCGGAGCAACCCCAGGTATTAAGACAATTTTTGCAGCAGGTTTACTTTGAAGACAACTCCTATCAGGTTTTCTGGTTTTTTAAAAAAATTTAAAATAAAATGGAGAGAAAATCTTTCTTGTTTCAAACTATAACTCCCATAGTCTACGAGTTTGTTGAATTCCAAAAATTCCAAATACAAGGTGGCACAAAATTAATCATCCAATTTGGTTTTTGAATAACTTTCTGTTTAAATTAAAGATAATTATTTTGAGTTATGGAAATCTATATTTGACCTTTACGCGCTCCATTGCTTGTCTGTTGTATACTGCAGCTGTCTAATTCGCATGTGGCAAATATGATTGATATAGGTACGGCACCACTTGCAAAGTTTTAGAAATCTTCGGATAGGATCATTAATTTTGCGCCACCTTGTATAAAGTTCAGTCTAGACCGCATTTAGTACCTCCTTACTTATTTTCAGAAAACCGAAAGTTTTAAAATACTTCGCTTAAGGTTTCAAAGCAGTTATATGTAAACATTCCAGAAAAGCTAGAGCGAGTCCTTCAGCAGATCAAATTTTGAATCATTTATCGAGATTACCATTGGAATTATCAGGTTGCAGCAGAAATATTGCTGGAATTGCTTTATAAGCCTAACATCTTAGGTCAATCGGATCAATCAGGTATAATCCAGTACGATTGCCATGGCTTCCAGGGCACTTATCAATTACTGCGAACGAAATGATAGATAAGAGTGGGCTAGAGCCATTCTGTGGTCCCTCTCTTATTCAGGAAGTAGCAGAAAGGCAAAAACGATCTTACTGGGGTAATCTACCAGGTTTATCGCAATCAAAATCAGAATTAAATGACAGATAGCATTAACCTAATCCATTTTAAAAATTTTTTGGAGTTAAATACGAATAGTTTGAGAATCATCACAGGAATTCTAATAGGAGGGTCGTTTGAAAAGGCCGTACAAAAATAAAAACTACTTACTTGTTTGGCGCACATTTTTTTTACTTTTCGTCATAGTTTCGTTTTAGTTGTTCTAGTTTGTTGATTCTTTCCGAATAATAGGATTTATCCTGAAAAATAGCCATTCGTTTCTGAAATCATCTTCTCGTTTGAGTAAAATCTTTCTCCCACCAGCAATCTCTACAAATTGAGGAACAAATAGTAGTTCGAGGGAGCAAGGTATGGAGAATACGGGAGATGTGAAACGAGTTGGTCCCCTATTTCCATTCATTTTGTGACCACAACTGCTGAGGCGTGAGTTGGTACGTTGTCGTGATGGTAAGCTAAATTAACTCGACTTCCTCGATTCAGACGAATGCCAAGCACAAAGAAATATACCGACCTGGTTGAAAATTTGTGTGTGTTCTTCCAAGAGATGCTACTAACTAAACTTAGCCTCAATGCGGGTCAGTAATGTCATCTCTCTGATTTTGAACGAACTCTTCAAACGATCCTCGTTTGCTCCAATGGAATTTGCCCGTTCTGTAAAGAGGATGATGAAACCTCCAAATATGTACTGGCATCGCGCTCATCACTGATGTATAAGAAGGACAAACGCCGCCGGGCAAACATACTATACCAGAAAAAGAAATAAAACTTGATAAAATAGGACAAATATTAAAATTGATTGAAGAAGTTTTGCCCAGCGAAATACTCTGAACCCGTGAAGGAGACTCAATAGTTCTTTCTGGTCGCATTGCTAAATCTCCTCAAAACTACCACTGAAACTAATTAGTAACTAAAACATTTGATTACCAAGCAGAAAACTCACAAAACTCTTTCTCTTCTCCAAACCAGCGCCATGGCTGCAGACGTGTAAGCGCGCCAATCCCAATGAGGATAAATGTTTTCGTCGATTATTTGAAGGATGTTTCCCCGCCTTTGCGGCCGGCATACCAGAGATTGGTGTGAACAGTTTCGAGCCGCTGCACATAGACCAGGTTTCCGTCTCGAAAGGCAGTGGCAATCTGGTATTATCGGGTGGTTTTCAAAACCTTATCGTACGTGGGCCCTCAAACGCCACCGTGCGGCGAGCCAAGTGAGTCAAGCAAACAACAACAAAACAAGGAAGAAAACTAAATTTTTAAATCAATATTTTTTTTAACCCTCACCTCAATTTAGTCTCGACCTTGACAAGAAGTTGTTGAACTTTGAGCTGGACATACCGTTGCTGCGCATACGCGCCAAATACAACTTGAAAGGGAATATTCTCTTGCTGCCACTGATTGGTAACGGTGATGTGCGGATGGCATTGAAGGATGTGAAAACGGCTGTGTACACCAAAATACATCTAAGCAATGAGCCGGAGGTGCGATACAATTTGCCTATTACTTATTTTAGCAAACACACAGCGAATCAGGGAATGGTTGATCAACTTATTTTTTTGTTGTTTTCTTGCTTTTTCAGGAAGTCATTCGGATCGATGAGATGAAGGTGACTTTCCATGTGGGTGCCATGCGTATTCATCTAAGTGACCTATTCAATGGCAATGAAATTTTAGCAGCATCCATCAATAATTTTCTGAATCAAAATGCGAACGAGGTGATTGCCGAATTGCGTCCAGATTTGGAGTTGGGCTTGGCGGATATTTTCCATGGCCTATGGAACAACGTGTTTTCGAAAATGCCACTCAAATTGTGGCTGCTGTGATGGTTATGAGTTCATTTTTATAGCAATTAAATATTTGTTGGTAGTTGTATTTATTTGCAAATTATAGTTCACATACAAATATACTCATAGGTGTGTTTAGACACACAAGTGCAAGTACTATAAGATCTTAGGTAAAATTTTCTACAATAAAAAAATATTTTTTAATTTAAACTTTGTTATGGGACGTATATATATTAGGGCGGATCAATTTCAAAACTATTGTTCGAACGGAAACGGAAAATAACTCTAGCCAACACGCGTTACTTTGGGCTCAGTAGGCACTTGAGAAATAAAGCTTTCTCTCTCGAAGGTCCAAACTGACACTCTACGAAAAGCTCATCAGCTGCTATATGGCACAGAAGCATGCACCATGTCAACAGCAGATGAAAAAGTTTTGGGCGCCTTCGAGAGAAAAATTCTACGTAGGATCTTTGGCCCCGTCCGCGTTAGTGAGGAGTACCGCTACGGTGGAACAGTGAACTATATAAGGGGCATACAGGTCGCTGGCTTGGCCATGTCACCCATATGAAAGAAAACGCTCCAGCAAGGCGAATGTACGACACGGAAGGAAGAAGTGGACCAAAAGGAAGACGTGGAAGAGGAAGACCACATCTCCATAAGAAGGACCAAGTGCTGTAGGCAGGCCCGACAAGAGGGGGGATCGGGGACTTTTTACCCCGGGCCCGGAGTTCTCAGAGGGGCCCGGACTAGAGAGTAATTCGAATTATATGAATTAGACATAATTTAAAAAGGCCCGCATTTGCAATTTGCCCCCGGGGCCCGGATATGCTCTCTAGGGCCCTGTCAACACTCAAGATTTCCAACTGGGATCAGCAAGCGCAAGACAGAAACAGCTGCCGTACTATTTTGAACCAAACCGACACCCAGTCATAACGCCACATAAGTAAATATGTATAATTTGATTTCTACTCGTCGCTCGTCCTCAGCAAATTTATCTCTCCACCATGGCAATTTGAGTCTGTTGTTATTGAAGCAGTTCATTAAGCCCTGCCAGTGCGATCTTCGTTTAACTCATCTAACGATAGACCCAAAAAACGTGCTGTTTCGACAGGTTGGGTCCAGAGGGAGAGCGGTGTTAGGTGAGTATGTTTGATAGGGCATGCGAATAGGTAGGTCATTGAACCAAAATTATGCGGGTCTCCCAAGGTAGCTGAAGCTCATCGTCCGCAATGAGTGGTGGTTGGATTGCGATGAAGGCGTTCGAGGCTTGGGAGTTTAGGAGTATGTAAGAGGCTTCCGTTGAATGTCGTTTAATGTCTGTCTGCACACTCTTCGATCCAGAAATGGTAGTCGTGTTTGGTCCTGGATCTCATCGGAGTAGTTGAAGATATGTCTCCTGACTCGAGGCTGGGTGGTGACTCAGGCTCTGCGGTAACGACCTGGCAGGAACTGCTTGCTGAGCATCTTACTGTGCTCCTTAACGGAGAGCATGGAAGCCTCGTTGTGAAGATGTTGCAAGGGAGATATCTCGCGACATTCCGTAGCTGTCCTGATAGCAGTAGGCCTCAAGCTTTCTCCACTGTGAATCACTAGCGTCACGCGGCCACGCGGCCAGATGAGCGCAGCATCATGTCTTTGTCTTTGCCCCAACTGTTACCGGTTAGCGATTTGAGGATTTGAGCTGCTTGTTGCGATTTTAGACCTTAGTGGCATTTGTGGTTGTATTCGTCGAGATGGGAGCAAACTGTCGAAGGTGACACACAGGATTTTAGATTTGTTCAGCGGCTGGCATTGGTGTGTCCCCGGCTTTCACATTTGAACGACAGTTTGACCTCTTTTAGTGGGGAAAAGCTGGATATTCCTCGCAGTGAAGAAGCGAGGAAGGCCAGCGAGTTAAACGTTTACTTTGGAGCTCAAGTAATCAAGACTTTCAATAGACTTCCTCTAACTTGATTAAGACCAACTATTTTCCATTAGTTTTTGTGTCGTAATTCTCCTCAGAGTTCCCAGAATTGAATTCCTTTATAAGAAAACTTATCGCTAAAAAAATATTCTTCACTTGAAGATAACTGCAAATTAAGACTTGATTTACCTCGACGAGTAATAATATTTTATTCCCTTGACTAAAGCAGCAGAGGAAAATGTTAAAATAAAAGAACGTTGAGGTTGTTAACTGTTATTTATTTTATTTAATATGGTATATGGCTGATGGCCATCTTTGGCTGGTCTTTACAATAACCTCAAATAAAGTGATTACGTTTGCCGTAGTCGTCATACGAGTAGGGGAGCTCTCACCCGAAGTTTTGCTTGTGCTTTCATTGGAAAAGATTATTACATAGCGGGTTTCGAGCCCAACGTGCAATAAGATATCCTGTGCGGTTTCGATTTCTCAACTGAGCTAGCTCCTAAACTGGTATTGGGAAGCTACCCAGAGTATCCTCGGGCGAAGCGCCGGAGTTGTGAGCTGCTTGAACCGTATATAGAAAAATTGTATTGGCCACTCCCAGGTGAATGACCATACTTGCGCGAATTTCTACACACGGAGCCACCCTTCATCCTCCTTAATTTTTAAACTCGGCCAAAATCACTTAAACGGTTATTGCGCCGATCAAGAGGAAGGAT
>JAYXIM010045737.1:0-16378 GCA_037575425.1 Anastrepha fraterculus
GCTACATGACTGGGGTCTCGAGATATAGGTCAAAACGAGGACCCGGGTAACCTTTGGTTGTGTATGTACAATATGGGTATCAAATGAAGCTGCTTTAATACGGGGTAATTTTCATACCTATTGATGACTAGGGTCTCGAAATATATGGCAAAACGTGGACCCGCCGTGTCTTGCACCGAATTAAACCAAACTTATGCACATTGTTAAGTAAGTATTGAAAATGGGTTTCGTAAAGTTTGGTTGTAATTCGGAGCAGTGGCAACGGGTACAGCGTTCTTTTGAGCCAGCCATAATGTCGCTTACTTTTTTAACGCTTGGGGCGGAACTGAACTGTCAAATTGACAGTGTGAGTTACAATGTGTCAATATTTCTTTCTGATTTGGATGCCATAAGGAAAAAACGTAAGTGCAACATGTAAAAATTGTTTGTGAATTTTTTTGGAGTGGATTTTGGAACAGTGAATAATTTCTTACGAAATTTGAGAATTTAATGTGAAATCCGAATGAAATTATGTGTTCGTGGAAAAAACAATTTTTTTCGTTTTTTTTTTTTTTGAAAAATATAAATGGACTAGCAAACCCGGCCCCCTTCGCTGGGCACACTAAAATAGAATAGATATGGTTTAGAACAGAAAATATATGATTTTCATATTATTTATTTCTTTATTCTTTATTCAAGCGCTTTGGCATAAACAATATTTTTTGTTTTTCTATTTGTTTTTGAGTAAATCTATACTAATATTATAAAGAGGAAAACTTTGTTTGTTTGTTTGTTTGTTTGTTTGTTTGTAACGAATAGGCTCAAAAACTACTGGACCGATTTTAAAAATTCTTTCACCATTCGAAAACTACATTATCCAGGAGTAACATGGATTACATTTTATTTTGGAAAAAAATAGGGTTCCGTAAGATATTTGGATTTTTCGGACACAAACTGAAAAAAATCTTATATCTATACTAATATTATAAAGAGGAAAGCTTTGTTTGTTTGTTTGTTTGTTTGTAACGAATAGGCTCAAAAACTACTGGACCGATTTTAAAAATTCTTTCACCATTCGAAAACTACATTATACAGGAGTAACATGGATTACATTTTATTTTGGAAAAAAATAGGGTTCCGTAAGATATTTGGATTTTTCGGACACAAACTGAAAAAAATCTTATATATAAAATAAAGTCAACTTTTTGTGTGTGTTCGCTAACCGGCCGTGTCTGCACCGAATTGAACCAAACCTACACACAATGTTAAGAAGGTATTGAAGATGGTTTCCGTATAGTTTGGATACCTATTGGTGGATAGGGCTCGAGATATAGGTCAAAACATGGACCCGGGTAACCTTCGGATGTGTATGTACAATATGGGTATCAAATGGAAGCTGTTGGTGAATGCTTTAGTTCAGAGTATTTTTCATGCCGCTCAGTGACTAGGGTCTCGAGATAGAGACCAAAACGTGGACCCTAGAATGTGTTTGTACAATATGGATATCAAATGAAAGCTGTTGATAAGTGCGGGTAATTTTCATACCTATTGATGACTAGGGTCTGGAAATATATGCCAAAACGTGGACCCGCCGTGTCCTTGAACCGAATTAAACCAAACTTACACACATTGTTAAGTAGGTATTGAAGATGATTTCCGTATAGTTTGAATACCTATTGGTAGATAGGGTCTCGAGATATAGGTCAAAACGTGGACCCGGGTAACCTTCGGACGTATATGTACAATATGGGTATCAAATGGAAGCTGTTGGTTAATGCTTTAGTTCAGAGTATTTTTCATGCCGCTTCGTGACTAGGGTCTCGAGATAGAGACCAAAACGAGGAGCCTAGAATGTGTTTGTACAATATGGATATCAAATTGAAGCTGTTGGTGAATGCCTTAGTACAGAGTATTTTTCATGCCGCTACATGACTGGGGTCTCGAGATATAGGTCAAAACGAGGACCCGGGTAACCTTTGGTTGTGTATGTACAATATGGGTATCAAATGAAAGCTGCTTTAATACGGGGTAATTTTCATACCTATTGATGACTAGGGTCTCGAAATATATGGCAAAACGTGGACCCGCCGTGTCTTTGCACCGAATTAAACCAAACTTATGCACATTGTTAAGTAAGTATTGAAAATGGGTTTCGTAAAGTTTGGTTGTAATTCGGAGCAGTGGTTATAATGTCGCTTACTTTTTTAACGCTTGGGGCGGAACTGAACTGTCAAATTGACAGTGTGAGTTACAATGTGTCAATATTTCTTTCTGATTTGGATGCCATAAGGAAAAAACGTAAGTGCAACATGTAAAAATTGTTTGTGAATTTTTTTGGAGTGGATTTTGGAACAGTGAATAATTTCTTACGAAATTTGAGAATTTAATGTGAAATCCGAATGAAATTATGTGTTCGTGGAAAAAACAATTTTTTTCGTTTTTTTTTTTTTTGAAAAGTATAAATGGACTAGCAAACCCGGCCCCCTTCGCTGGGCACACTAAAATAGAATAGATATGGTTTAGAACAGAAAATATATGATTTTCATATTATTTATTTCTTTATTCTTTATTCAAGCGCTTTGGCATAAACAATATTTTTTGTTTTTCTATTTGTTTTTGAGTAAATCTATACTAATATTATAAAGAGGAAAACTTTGTTTGTTTGTTTGTTTGTTTGTTTGTTTGTTTGTTTGTAACGAATAGGCTCAAAAACTACTGGACCGATTTTAAAAATTCTTTCACCATTCGAAAACTACATTATCCAGGAGTAACATGGATTACATTTTATTTTGGAAAAAAATAGGGTTCCGTAAGATATTTGGATTTTTCGGACACAAACTGAAAAAAATCTTATGTATAAAATAAAGTCAACTTTTTGTGTGTGTTCGCTAACCGGCCGTGTCTGCACCGAATTGAACCAAACCTACACACAATGTTAAGAAGGTATTGAAGATGGTTTCCGTATAGTTTGGATACCTATTGGTGGATAGGGCTCGAGATATAGGTCAAAACATGGACCCGGGTAACCTTCGGATGTGTATGTACTATATGGGTATCAAATGGAAGCTGTTGGTGAATGCTTTAGTTCAGAGTATTTTTCATGCCGCTCAGTGACTAGGGTCTCGAGATAGAGACCAAAACGTGGACCCTAGAATGTGTTTGTACAATATGGATATCAAATGAAAGCTGTTAATAAGTGCGGGTAATTTTCATACCTATTGATGACTAGGGTCTGGAAATATATGCCAAAACGTGGACCCGCCGTGTCCTTGAACCGAATTAAACCAAACTTACACACATTGTTAAGTAGGTATTGAAGATGATTTCCGTATAGTTTGAATACCTATTGGTAGATAGGGTCTCGAGATATAGGTCAAAACGTGGACCCGGGTAACCTTCGGACGTGTATGTACAATATGTGTATCAAATGGAAGCTGTTGGTAAATGCTTTAGTTCAGAGTATTTTTCATGCCGCTTCGTGACTAGGGTCTCGAGATAGAGACCGAAACGAGGAGCCTAGAATGTGTTTGTACAATATGGATATCAAATTGAAGCTGTTGGTGAATGCCTTAGTACAGAGTATTTTTCATGCCGCTACATGACTGGGGTCTCGAGATATAGGTCAAAACGAGGACCCGGGTAACCTTTGGTTGTGTATGTACAATATGGGTATCAAATGAAAGCTGCTTTAATACGGGGTAATTTTCATACCTATTGATGACTAGGGTCTCGAAATATATGGCAAAACGTGGACCCGCCGTGTCTTTGCACCGAATTAAACCAAACTTATGCACATTGTTAAGTAAGTATTGAAAATGAGTTTCGTAAAGTTTGGTTGTAATTCGGAGCAGTGGCAACGGGTACAGCGTTCTTTTGAGCCAGCCATAATGTCGCTTACTTTTTTAACGCTTGGGGCGGAACTGAACTGTCAAATTGACAGTGTGAGTTACAATGTGTCAATATTTCTTTCTGATTTGGATGCCATAAGGAAAAAACGTAAGTGCAACATGTAAAAATTGTTTGTGAATTTTTTTGGAGTGGATTTTGGAACAGTGAATAATTTCTTACGAAATTTGAGAATTTAATGTGAAATCCGAATGAAATTATGTGTTCGTGGAAAAAACAATTTTTTTCGTTTTTTTTTTTTGAAAGATATAAATGGATAATGGTTAAAAAAGCTCCAATGCTCAATGAAACATATAAATTGAAACGAAAAATTCATGGATGATCAGGAAAAAAGACGATTGTTTATTAATATGCGTTGATTTGAAATTTAAAAACAATCTTCTTTTTTCCTGATTTTCAATTTATATTTTATATTTACTCAAAAACAAATAGAAAAACAAAAAATATTGTTTATGCCAAAGCCTTTGAATAAAGAATAAAGAAATAAATAATATGAAAATCATATATTTTCTGTTCTAAACCATATCTATTCTATTTTAGTGTGCCCAGCGAAGGGGGCCGGGTTTGCTAGTTGAATATAAATATGATAATTAAATATGTACCTTTAATGCATTAATAAAAATTTAATTTTTATTCGTATCAAAAGTGGACATTGAGTTATATTCTACACAGCGGTTGTATCCCGACTGTCGATTTCTTAAGGAATAGACCTATTTATAATGACTTCATGCCAATGAATGTGATACGTTATCAAGGATTAACTTATCGCCTCATTGTTATTTCTGTTTACTACTTAAATTATTGTTATCGCTTCAGGCTTGGTTTCTTTGTGATGGCTTCGTAACAATGAATGTGATACTTTATCAAGCATTAACTTACCGCCTCATTGTTATTTCTGTTTACTACTTCATTTCTATGGAATGCGATGCGTTATCATGGATAAAGAGAGTGTATACTACTAACTCCCCTCCTTCTTGAAAATGTATCAACCTCGATTCACAATTTTTGTAATCTTAAAAGTTCTGCTTCATAACTTATTTGTTTTCTTTCGGTTACTCTTGTTCTTTCCATTTCGTTCCTGATATTGATTATTTTTAGTGTTAGGAATACTAATCCTATACAAGTGATAGTTATTATAGTAATTACTAGCAAACCCGGCCCCCTTCGCTGGGCACACTAAAATAGAATAGATATGGTTTAGAACAGAAAATATATGGTTTTCATATTATTTATTTCTTTATTCTTTATTCAAGCGCTTTGGCATAAACAATATTTTTTGTTTTTCTATTTGTTTTTGAGTAAATATAAAATATAAATTGAAAATCAGGAAACAAGAAGATTGTTTTTAAATTTCAAATCAACGCATATGAATAAACAATCGTATTTTTTCCTGATCATCCATGAATTTTTCGTTTCAATTTATATGTTTTATTAAGCATTGGAGCTTTTTTAACCATTATCCATTTATATTTTTCAAAAAAAAAAACAAAAAAAAATTGTTTTTTCCACGAACACATAATTTCATTCGGATTTCACATTAAATTCTCAAATTTCGTAAGAAATTATTCACTGTTCCAAAATCCACTCCAAAAAAATTCACAAACAATTTTTACATGTTGCACTTACGTTTTTTCCTTATGGCATCCAAATCAGAAAGAAATATTGACACATTGTAACTCACACTGTCAATTTGACAGTTTAGTTCCGCCCCAAGCGTTAAAAAAATAAGTGACATTATGGCTGGCTCAAAAGAACGCTGTACCCGTTGCCACTGCTCCGAATTACAACCAAACTTTACGAAACCCATTTTCAATACTTACTTAACAATGTGTGTAAGTTTGGTTTAATTCGGTGCAAAGACACGGCGTGTCCACGTTTTGGCATATCTTTCCAGACCCTAGTCATCAATAGGTATGAAAATTACCCCGTATTAAAGCACTTTCATTTGATACCCATATTGTATATTACATACACAACCAAAGGTTACCCGGGTCCACGTTATGACCTATATCTCGAGACCCCAGTCACGGAGCGGCATGAAAAATTCTCTGGACTAAAGCATTCACCAACAGCTTCCATTTGATACCCATATTGTACATACACGTCCGAAGGTTACCCGGGTCCACGTTTTGACCTATATCTCGAGACCTTATCTACCAATAGGTATTTAAATCATACGGAAATCATCTTCAATACCTACTTAACAATGTGTTTAAGTTTGGTTTAATTCGGTTCAAAGACACGGCGGGTCCACGTTTTGGCATATATTTCGAGACCCTAGTCATCAATAGGTATGAAAATTACCCCGTATTAGAGCACTTATCAACAGCTTTCATTTGATATCCATATTGTACAAACACATTCTAGGGTCCACGTTTTGGTCTCTATCTCGAGACCCTAGTCACGGAGCGGATGGAAATACTCTGAACTAAAGCATTCACCAACAGCTTCCATTTGATACCCATATTGTACATACACATCCGAAGGTTACCCGGGTCCACGTTTTGACCTATATCTCGAGACCCTATCTACCAATAGGTATCCAAACTTTACGGAAACCATCTTCAATACCTCCTTAACAATGTGTGTAAGTTTGGTTTAATTCGGTGCAAAGACACGGCGGGTCCACGTTGTGGCATATATTTCCAAACCCTAGTCATCAATAGGTATGAAAATTACCCCGTATTAAAGCACTTATCAACAGCTTTCATTTGATACCCATATTGTACATACACAACCAAAGGTTACCCGGGTCCACGTTTTGACCTATATCTCGAGACCCCAGTCACGGAGCGGCATGAAAAATACTCTGAACTAAAGCATTCACCAACAGCTTCCATTTGATACCCATATTGTACATACACATCCGAAGGTTACCCGGGCCCACGTTTTGACCTATATCTCGAGCCCTATCCACCAATAGGTATCCAAACTATACGGAAACCATCTTCAATACCTTCTTAACATTGTGTGTAAGTTTGGTTTAATTCGGTGCAGACACGGCCGGTTAGCGAACACACACGAAAAGTTGACTTTATTTTATATATAAGATTTTTTTCAGTTTGTGTCCGAAAAATCCAAATATCTTACGGAACCCTATTTTTTTCCAAAATAAAATGTAATCCATGTTACTCTTGGATAATGTAGTTTTCGAAAGGTGAAAGAATTTTTAAAATCGGTAAAGTAGTTTTTGAGCCTATTCGTTACAAACAAACAAACAAAGTTTTCCTCTTTATAATATTAGTATAGATTAATATTTTCCTTTTATATGAAGATAGAGTAGCGATTTCATATCCTATACATTTTTTGTACACTATTGGATATTTATAGGTACATTAGGATTATGCTATTTTCATATTTGATAACAAGTATTCTAAAACATTTATAGTAGTTACATCTGTTTTTTCATGTTGTATAATGTTCTTTACATCGTTCAAATTTAGTGAATTGGATAGAAAGTTATTGTTTTTTGCTAAATTAATAGAAGTATTATAACTATATTGTTTAATTCATTAAAAACCACTGTTATTATTGTGATTGCAGATAGCTCTTTTAAATTGAGTTTCTCTAATGTTTTCTCAAATTGATTAATTATTATTCTTTGTTTATTATTGTTTTCTAATAGTTGATTGATTCGAGTTTGTACTTCTTTATGTCATCGTGATCTGGTGTTCCTATCGTCCAGTTTAGTCCTGTTCCAATAAAATCGAATGCTCTTTTACTAATTCTGGTTGTTATTTGAACTTTCAGCGTTTCAATTTCATTCATTAATAGTTTAAAATCAAGATTTTGTTCTAAATTATATCCATTCTTAGTTATCTTTTCATAGGCTTCTAAAATTCGAGTTATATTGGATAATAAATAAATATTGGAAATATGTAATAATATTATAATTATGAAGTTTTTCATTTTAAAGTTATTCGTATGTTATCTTTATGTATGATTTTATTTTTATTTGTTGTAATAGTCCTTCCGTTTTCAGTTTTTACTATATTTTAACGAAATTTATTTTTTGCTTAATCTCTGTAGTGAGCTCTAGTATATACAACGTCACCTTCTTAATAAGTAATATCCTTACAATTTTCTTATCGTGAATTAAAGATTTTGTCCTGTTCATTTTTTAATTTTTCTTCGATATCAGGATACCCCTGTTGATTAAAAAACACGTCCGCGGGTTTGTATCCCGTGATTGAATATATGATAATTAAATATGTACCTTTAATGCATTAATAAAAATTTAAGTTTTATTCGTATCAAAAATGTACATTGAGTTATATTCTACACAGCGGTTGTATCCCGACTGTCGATTTCTTAAAGAATAGACCTATTTATAATTACTTCATGCCAATGAATGTGATACGTTATCAAGGATTAACTTATCGCCTCATTGTTATTTTTGTTTACTACTTAAATTATTGTTATCGCTTCAGGCTTGGTTTCTTTGTGATGGCTTTGTAACACTGAATGTGATATTTTATCAAGCATTAACTTACCGCCTCATTGTTATTTCTATTTACTACTTAATTTCTATGGAATGTGATGCGTTATCATGGATAAAGATAGTGTATACTATTAACTCCCCTCCTTCTTGAGAATGTATCGCCCTCGATTCACAATTTTTGTAATCTTAAAAGTTCTGCTTCATAACTTATTTGTTTTCTTTCGGTTACTCTTGTTCTTCCCATTTCGTTCGTGATATTGATTGTTTTTAGTGTTAGGAATACTAATCCTATACAAGTGATAGTTATTATAGTAATTATTAATGTATATTTTAGAGGATGCTGTTCAATAGGTATAAATGTTGTAGATAATTCTTCTATATTATTAAATTTGTATTTTTATTCTGATTCTAACAATTCTAATGCAGTTAGTTTTTCTTCATGTCGTTCATGTAGAATTCTAGACAGGATTTTGGCTTGATTTTTGTAAATTATATTACCTATTGTTATATTTTGTTATATTTCCTTCTACTATATGTTTTCCCGTTACTAGAATATTTCCGTTTTCAATTATCTGTATCGGTACATTATTTTCCTTTATAAATTTACATTCAGTATTTCTTTTATCCAATATTGGAGTAGTGCAAGAATCTTCTGAACTTTGTTCACATATTATTTGAGAGATTAATTTTTTAAAATTTTTTATTCTAATAAACTTAGTTTTACATTTTGCGATTGTTTTGTCCATTAATATTTTTCTTTTATATGAAGATAGAGTAGCTATTTCATATCCTGTACATTTCTTATCTACTATTGGATATTTATACGTCAGAATTATGTTATTTTCATATTGAATGACATGTCTATCTGAATATTTATATTATTTATTGGAGTTACATCTGTTTTTTGTGCTGTATAATACTTCTTTCATCTTTAGGTTTAGTGAGTTAGATAAAAAAAATTTTATGTTTTGCCAAATTAATTGAGGTAATTATATTATTTAGTTCATTATAAACTTCTGTTAATACTGTAATTTCAGATAGTTCTTTTATATTAAGTTTCTCTAATGTTTTCTCTAATTGATTATTTATTATTCTCTGTTTGTTATTGTTTTCCAATAGTTGATTAATTCGAGTTTGTACTTCTATCATATCGTCATGGTCTGGCGTTCCTATCATCCATTTTACTCCTGTGCCTAAAAATCGAATGATCTTTTATTATTTCTGGTTATAATTTGGCTTTTAAGGGTTTCAATTTTGTTCATTAATATCATTATCTCAAGATTCTGTTCTAAATTGTATCCGTTCTTTATTATGTTCTCATATGGTTCTGGTATTCGAGTTTTATTCGATATGTGGTGTAAATAATCGGATTTAGTAAATATGTATATATGTTGGATCCAATGATTCAATAAATACATAATCCTTGTTTTTTAAATTAATTATGTTATATGTAATTGATGCTTCTATCCTAATTGTAGCTTCTATCGTCCTTGTCATGTCGGTCTCCTTGCCGCGGGGATGAGGCTTAAGTGGTGAGTTAACTCCATGCTATGGAGATTAACTTACCACGAACTAAGGGGGCAGCTTTCTGGCAGTGCAAAGGTGTCTTTGGGAAAACGTGGGGTCTCTCTCCTAGCAAGGTCCTGTGGATCTCCACAGGAGGACCTTATCGAGACTACAACGCACTGTGGCCATCTGTAGCACCGGAGCTTTTCCGACTACTTCAGGGCCGGCACTAGATGCTCTGATTGGTTTACCACCACTTGATGCTTTCATTCAAGAAGAGGCCTTGAAGGCCATCTGCAGACTGAAACACAGTGGGAACTGGTACGGCCCTTGTCCGGCATTGGAACACAGAGAAGGCATGGACATCGATCCAACGAATCTCTCCATGCCCCTTGACTCCATGCCATCAAGGGTCGTACTTGAAAACAGATACAGTGTAGTGTTACCAGAGGCTCAGTTGTGGGGAGACTCAGAAAATGAGCCCTTCAAACACTGTTTCCGCATTTTTACGGATGGCTCCAGGACCGAGCATGGCTCCGGCTCTGGGGTCTACGTGGAATCCAGCGGGACAAAACTCCACTTTGCTCTTGGAATGCATGCATCTGTGTTTTAAGCGGAGGTGTATGCAGTTCAAGAAGCGACGAACTCTGTTGTGGAAAAACGATGGGGAGGCAGATCTATATGTGTCTGCAGCGACAGCCAAGCTGCGCTTATGGCCTTAGACAGCCCTCCAAACACATCAGGGGTAGTTAAGTCCTGTAAATCCAGGCTGAACTATGTTGGTAGACATAATAGCCTGATGCTAACATGGGTCCACGGTTAGCAAATGGGTAACTACCACCCACAAGCGAGCTTGGCAGGCTGAGAGAAGCTGCAGATGGACAAAACTGATGTTACCTGTCATGTCCGATCGACTGTCGCAAACCCTTCTGTCATTAGACAGAGGGGAGTGTAGACGGCTGGTTGGACTGATGGCGGGCCACTTTCTGTGGGCAAAGCACATGGAAAGGTTGGGCATCTCAGACAGTGTACTCTGCCCAGCTTGTGAAGAGGAGAATGAGACGGCGGACCACTTCCTGTGTGTCTGCCCCGCCTTTGCTCGAATCAGGTTTGAGGTCTTTGGCACTGATGTGTTAAGAAGCGACCATCTTGGCTCCTTGGCACCACAAGATCTACTCAGGTTTCTTCGGAGATCGGGTAGATTTAAAGAAAATTAAAAGGGAATCCAAGTGTAGTACAATGGACTCAATTAATGTCTGAGTGCTGCACTTGCTAGTTGTCCCGACAAAAAAAAACAAAACAAAAAAAGCGGGCAGCTCCATATAGGAATTGGGTATCCACGCATCCGCGGAACGGCGGAATTGGTGGCCACCCAAGAACTATGTGGAGAGTACCGTACCGATAACCTGGCAGGAGGTATAAAATGCATTTTACCACAATGTGGAGGCTAACAAAGGATCTCTCTGCACGAGGTAACACACTTTCGGGAAATCCTCCCGTCGAGCAATCGACGGCTCGGGCATTATTTGTGCCGGCCCGAACCCCACACTCCCCTATGACCGGAACTGACACCCAGGGTTCCGGAGGAAGCGCACTACTAGTGGCTATGCCAATGGAAAGCCGAGTGAGTGTGATCGATATACCGTCGTCGAAATGATCTGAAGCAACTGAACAAGTTGTGGAGGATGTGAAGATGGTGGACAATCTCTCAGTAGACTCAGACGGATCTCTGGTACCGAGTAAGTCTTTGACAACGGTTAAACCTGGTGCGAATCAGGTAAGTACCGGTAAAAAGACTGAAGTTATTGGAGAGTCGAACGCAGGTGTTGGTCCAACCGCAAGGTAGATCAAACGAAGAAGACAGAAGGCGAGGCAAGCCGAAGCACTAGCTAAGGCAAGTACTCAAGCTCCGTCAACTTCGACAACTGTAACGGAAATGGGAAATCGTGGCAGAACAGAGGATTCCTCTGTAGCGCTGCGCTCTTCCGGATACGAAACGGGGTCTGTGCCAACGACCGGGAAGAGGAGAAAAGCAAAGAAGAGAAAAGTCGAGAGACGGAATTCGAAAACGCCTGAACCCTCGACCCAATCCAAGGCAGACAAACCTTTGCCTGACAAGGCAAAGGCTAAGGGACCTTAAATGTCGAATGACACTCTTCCGTCAACGTCTGGCGAATCATTCGCGAGAATGGCAGCAAAAGCAATGACGGTGGAGATATATACCGACAAACACGACGGTCTACTGTCCAAAATGCAACAAGACTATCTTTACAGCTATCTTTGGAAAGCTGTCGGTGAGTCGAAAGACGCGCCGACTTTCGAGGGTAAAAGCGTGGTGGACGGCATCGTAAAGGTGCGCTGTTCCAATGCTTTTTCCCGAGAATGGCTAGAAAAAGCGATAGCAAAAATTCTATCCTGCAAAAACAGCAAGTTAATTCTAGTTCAGAGTAGCAAAGAAACGCTGGTACGAGCGAGTGTCTGGCTTCCGGGTCCTTCCTGTAGTTTAGCAGAACTCCTTACACGCATCCGTGTTCAGAACAAACATCCTGACACGACTCTCTGGAGAGTATACTCGTGCACCAGGCAGAAATCCGCTACCACTTCGCAGGCGGGTTCCCACCTGTTACTTGGTATCGACCTTGGATCCCTCAAGATCCTTAAGTCGAAGTACGGATGCCATCCTCACCTACATCTGGGGCGAATCCATTTCCCTGTCCAGGATAAGGTGGAGGACAAAGCGTAAACATACTCAGTCTCATGACTGAAGTAATATTTACACAGATAAATCTGCAGCATAGCAAAGCGTCTACGGCTCTCTTGTGCCGTAGGCATGCAAAACTGTAAACAAACCCACACATAATACTAATACAAGAACCATGGGTATGTCACAAGCGTATCTGTGGTCTAGGTGCTATGTCGTGGGGACAAATACTTCATTGTGAAGGGAATGTGAGACCGCGAGCATGTATTATCATGCCGAGGTTGATCGAACACACGATGTTAAAAGAGCTATGCTCCGGAGATATCGTTGCTGCAAAAATAAAGTACTTGAAAAGACCCAGAGGTCTCAAGTTACTGGATTTTATCCTGTCATCCGATTTGGTCATTCAAAACACTGCTAACAAACCAACTTTTGTGACCAGAAGGAGAAAAGAGGTGATTGATTTAACACTTACCAATAGGTCAGTTGGAAATCAAGTCAACCGATGGCGAGTTTTGGAAGAGGACTCTCTTTCTGATCATCTTCTTATGGAATTCCGACTGGGAATTGACACAATATCAATACCTTCCGGTAGGAATCCTCGAAATGTGGACTGGGACAGGTATGGTGAGTTTGTAACAGAGCGATTACCAAACCTGAAAAAGCTCAAATCAGCAGAAATGATTGAAGATGCTACTAAGAAATTAGAAGGTAATTTAATCAATTGCTTTGAGGAACTGTGCCCACTCAGGCAAAGCAGACAGGGGAAAGCGGTTCCTTGGTGGAACCCTGAACTATCGAAGCTTCGTTTACTGTCCAGGAAACATCTTAATAAGGCCTTGAAGACCCAAACAGAAGAGGACTGGGCTAATCATCGACTTACACAGAGAGAATATAAGAAAAAAGTACGGAAAGCAAAAGTTGAATCCTATAGAAATTTCTGCACTAACGTCGAAGAAATGAGGGAAACAGCGAGACTTTGTAAGGTCCTCCATTTAGACCGCTCAGTAAGGCTGGATTCCATTCGAAAACCCGATGGTTCATACACCATTTCCAAATCGGAAACGTTTAATGCTCTACTCGAAACCCATTTTCCGGGTAGTAGAACTCTCTCTGAAGTAGAGAGTGGCATGAACAATAACGGTAGCAACAGGGGAACCTCTAGGTACAGCTGGTATATTGCTAGTAGGATAGTGACAAGGGAATCGATAAGGTTTTCCTTGTCTTCCTTTGAGAACTTTAAGCCCCCTGGACCTGACGGAATATATCCAGCAATGCTTAAAAAAGGAGGAGACAGGCTGATTGAGGCCCTGATAAGGATCTTCACAGCCTGTCTTGCATTTGGTTATATACCATCCCAATGGCGATGCGTAAGAGTAGTATTTATTCCGAAACCAGGAAAAGATTACTATTCCCTAGCAAAAAGTTTTAGACCAATCAGTTTGACATCGTTCATGGTGAAAAGTCTGGAACGAGTGTTGTAGAAACATATTCGAGTGGGGGTATTGCCGAGAAGTCCACTTAGTAGAAATCAACACGCTTACCAGAGTGGAAAATCATGTGAAACAGCCTTACACGATCTTGTTAGCAAGATTGAAGCCGGGCTGGAAGCTGACGAATACACAATGGGTGTGTTCGTGGACATTGAGTGGGCTTTTGATAATGCCTCCTTCGGCTCGATATGTTCTTCTGCCGAACGACACGGAGTTAATCAAGCCATTCTAAAATGGATATATTCCATGCTCTCTGAGAGGCTGTTAACCGCTGGTGGGAGCAGTGACGAACAAATCACCGTCAGGGCCAAGCAAGGATGTCCCCAAGGGGGTGTTCTTTCTCCGCTGCTGTGGTGCTTCGTCGTAGACTCTCTATTAGTGGAGATGCAGGAACTCGGTTTTCACGTCTCAGCATATGCGGACGACGTCTGTGCGCTAACATCGGATAAATTCTTAAGGAGGCTTTGCACGAAAGTGCAGAGGATTTTTAATAAAATCGATATCTGGTGCATGAGACAAGGTCTTTCCGTTAGTCCGAACAAAACAACCATAGTCTTGTTTACGAGAAAACGGAAATTGGATGGACTCAGTCTTCCAACACTGAAAGGTGTGACACTAGGTTTTTCCAACGAAGTTAAATATCTAGGAGTAATCTTGGATAAGAAGCTGACTTGGGAGACACACGTTTCACTGAAGGTGAATCGCGCATTGAGGATTTTTCAGGAATGCCGTAGAGCCTTTGGTAAGACATGGGGTCTGAAACCTGCTGTGGTCCTATGGATATACACAGCACTTATCAGACCAATCATCACTTACGCCTCTGTAGTCTGGTGGCGACGGAGCATGGTTAAGTCCAGAATCCGGGAACTATACAGAAGTGTATGTTTATGCATCACGGGTGCCATGAGTACAACCTCTGGTGATGCCCTAAATGCTATGCTTGATTTGCTCCCCCTGGATCTTAAGATACAACAGGGAGCAATAAAAGCAATGTGTAGACTCCACAAATAAGGTTTCTGGCACGTAGATGGAACTATGGAACACAGAGAAATCTTTAAGTTGTTGTCAGAGCAGTATCCACTGTTTTTGGCACCTAAAGATGACATGATACCCACAGTTTCATTTGGAAGGAAATTTGATGTGAGCAATGGAGCAATCCAGAATGCATGCAGGGAGGTTTGACGGATATTTTCCTTACCGATGGGCCCGAGAATGAATTAGGGTCTGGAGCCGGATGGTACTTAAACGATAGTAATATGTACAGAAGTTTTTGCCATCCTAAAAGTAGCCGAGTGGATAATCGAGAGGAGATGGTGCGGGACAGTTTGGAGTCTTCATTGACAGTCTGGCTGCATTGAAGGCCTGAAGAACGCGAATCAAACCTCAAAGATTGATCTAGAGTGTAAGAAGAAGCTTAATTCTTTTGCAAGACAAAACAGGCTTGTACTTATATGGATTCCGGGACACTCCGGTGTTCAAGGAATCGAAATTCCCGACGAATTGGCCAACCGTCGATCACCGGTGCCCCCACAGGGGCCAGAGCCAATAATCGGAATCTGTCCCGCAGGAATCAAGAATTGGATCATTGATTATGTAGGCAGTCTACATAAAGAGCGATGGTCCGGTCTGGAACGCTGCAGTGTTTTGTTACAAGTCCGAACAGAAAACTGTCAAACTTTCTACTAAAACTTAGAAGGAAAGATATTCGGTTGATAATCGGCATCATTACAGGACACAGCCCATGGGGTCAGCATATGACCACCATTGGAATCATCGAGAACCCGGTATGCCTGTCATGCTTGGAGGAGGCGGATAGCCTGTGAGCGTCCTGCCTTTGCTAGAGCAAGGTTACGAGTATTGAGTTCCGATGACATGAGAATGAGTAATATTCGTACTCTAAAACTGGAGGATATTTACAGATTTGCCAAAGAATCTGGAAAATTCACACAGAACTAACTATCTCTATCTCTGTCTCTATTCTTTCCTATCTCTTTCTCTGATACATTTCCCCTTCCCTCCTTGACTATCTACCCCCTTTCCAGAGCTTTAAATACAATGGGCTCTTTAGTCTGAGTGTTTAAGGAGCCACCAAATCTCCTGGTGCTCCTTGGCTCGACCTTTTCAAATTTAAATTTTCAAATTCAGCTTCTATCGTTGTTGTGAGCGAAAGTACTGTCAATTTCTTTTTTATATTTTAAATTGTCAATTGTGTTATTGATTTGGTTTCTTAGTTTCTTTGATTTACCAACATACGTAAATTTATAATCTTCTTCTTCGGCTTAATTGGCGCTATAACCGCTTACACGATTTCGGCCGAGTTTAATAAAGCGCGCCAGCCCTTTCTTTCTCGTG
>JAYXIM010045739.1:0-66118 GCA_037575425.1 Anastrepha fraterculus
CGTTTAGTAAACCTAAAGTTTTATACAAATTTCATGAGGCGAGATTGCATAGAACCTACTAGTGTTTTGGTATATTGATATTTGAGTATATAAATATAAGAAGTCTATTATGAATGTATGAGCAATGTGGGTAGAAAATGAAATATCCTAAATGCCAACGGCATTTTGCAAGCCATTTGAATGTGTTTATTTCTATGTTTTGTGTGTTTACTCTTTGTTTTTATATTGATATTTCAATATATAAATACAAGAACTGCATCTAGTTTTGTTTGTACAAATACATAAATAAAAGAAAAACTTTAACAAACCAGAGATACACTCTGTATTTATTTTATAGCATGAAAAAACATATTCTAATGTTACCGTAAGTATAATTGGATCAGTACCAAAATCTATTTAAACCGCTTCTTTTTACATATGTATGGAATAATTAAGCAAAAGTATTGTACAATGTACTGAAGCAACCATGGCCTACCTCACGTATTGGCATATTGTCGTAACCCAAGGCGAATTGACTAAAAAATCTGAGTAGATCTTGTGGTCCCAAGGAGCCATTTGCTAACCGTAGCTTTGATGGCCCAATAAGTTAGTCCCAGAGCTCATCCTAGCTAAGAAGTCAGAGGCTTTGTTTCCCAAGATACCCACGTGTCCCGGGACCCATGTTAGCATCAGCCTATTATGTCTACCCACATGGTTCAGCCTGCATTTACAGGACTCGACTACCCCTGATTTGGTTCAGAGGCTATCTAAGGCCATGAGCGCTGCTTGGCTGTAGCTGCAGATACACATGGATCTGCCTTTCCATCTGTTTTCCACAACAACGTTCTTTGCTTCTTGAACAGCATACACCTTCGCTGGAAACATAGATGCATGCATTCCAAGAGCAAAGTGTAGTTTTGTCCCACTGGATTCTACGTCGCCACCAGAGCTGGAATAATGCTCGGTCCTGAAGCCATCCGTAAAAATGCGAAAACAGTGTTTACCGGGCTCATTTTAAGAGTTTTATAACTGTATCTCTTTTCAAGTACGACTCTTGATGGCATGGGGTTAAGGGGCATGGAGAGAGTCGTTGGATCGAAGTCCACGCCTTCTCGGTTGGCTCATGATGGACAAAGACCGTACCAGTTCCCATTGGGTTTCAGCCTGCAGATGGCCTTCAAGGCCTCTCCTTGGATAAAAACATTAAGAGATGATAGACTCACCAGAGTATCCAATGCCGGGCCTGGAGTAGTCGGAAAATATCCGGTGCAATCCATGGCCACAGTGCGTTGTAGTCTCGATAAGGTCCTCCTGACTCTCACGAGAAGTTCGAGAGTTTTCAGCATGAAAGAAGTCATGCTGATGGGTCTAAAGCTTTTGGGGCTGGTGTAGTCATCTCTCCCAACCATAGGGATAAGGGCGACCCTCACCATCTTCCAAAGGCGGGGTATATAAGCATGCCAGGCTTCAGAGCTGCAGTCACGGACTCTATGCTTTCCTTCAGCATGGTAGGATAAATGCCATTTGGTCCGGGGGACTTGTAGCCGCCAAAAGATTCAATGGCAAATTTAATGGCGGCCTCATCCACCACAGATCTGGTAACGTACCAATCATGCCGAGAAGGTGTGGTGGGAAGGTGTGACTATAGCATCTTTCGTTAAGGGCTGTTACCGACCAATGCTTATCTGATTTCCTCAGCAAGCTGAATGTCTCACTTGGCTTCTCCGCGAAGGAGCCATCAGATTTCCTAAGTGACTCCGGCTTTGCGGTTGGATCCCTTTCAGGATCCTAACCAATTTTGCCGTGTCACCCAGAGATTCTATACCGCCGCAGAGTTCCCTAAAAGAAGCCCTTTTGGACTGCCGGATTAGCTTCTTGGAGGTCTTCTGAACTTCTGGAGGATGGTTCCATGTGCAGAAGTCCACGGAAATGGGGAAAGTTACTGATCGCCATTCACTTGGGAGTGGCCAGCACGATTCTTCTCCATATGGTTCAAGCAGCTCACAACGTCCGGGACTAGCCCACGTATCCTCTGGGTAGCTGCTGAACACCCGTTCGGGAGTGAGCTGACGTGAGAAGGCGAAGTATTCCAGGAAAACTGGTTGTGCGCTGGGCTTGGGACCCGCCACTTAAAAATACCCCCCAATGAAAACAGCAACAAAGCCTCGGATGAGAACTTCCAACACTCATGACGACCTCTGCAAACGAAATAAGGAATACGATTTGAGGGCATGCACCTGGCATGTCCGGTCCCTTAATGGGGAAACGGCCTCTGCCCGGCTTGTTGATGTTCTCGTGAGAGTAAAGGCTGACATCACTGCCATCCAAGAGACGCGATGGACGACATCTACTACAGCTGCCATGTAAAGGAGCGCAAATTCGGTGTCGGCTTTGTTGTGGGAGAGAGACTTCGTCGCCAAGTACTGTCGTTCTCTCCGGTGGACGAGCGTCTCACAATAATCCGCATCAAAGCGCAATTTTTTAACCTCTCGCTAATTTGCGCCCACGCCCGACGGAAGAGAAGGACGATGCGACCAAAGATTCCTTCTATGAGCGCTTGGAACGTTTCTATGAGCGGGGCGACATAAAAATCGTGCATGGCAACTTTAAGACCAGGGTGGGCAAGGAGGAAATTTTCGGTCCCACAGTTGGAAAATTCAGCCTTCACAACGAAACAGCCAGTAAATGACACAGGCTGATCGACTTCGCAGGCGCCCGAAACATGATAGTCTGCAGCAACAGATTCCAGCATAAAAAAATACACCAAGCTACCTGGCTGTCCCCTGATCGAAAATCGCGAAACCAGATAGATCATGTTGTGATAGATGGAAGACACACTTCTAGTGTATTAGATATACGTACGATCCGAGGTGTCAACATCAACTCGGATCGTTACCTTATTGCAGCCAAACTGCGCACACATGGTGGCGAGGAGCTGGTAAGGTGCATGCATCAGCTCCTATGCAAAATATGGTCGGATGAAAGCATGCCTGCCGATTGGAATTTAAGTGTGCTCTGCCCAACCCCTGCAATCTGTGCCAATTACGGTGGGATTAGTCTTCTAAATATAGCCTATAAGGTTCTACCGAGCGTATTGTGTGAAAGGCTGATGCCCACCGTCAACCAACCGATTGGACCTTGTCAGTGTGGCTTTAGACCTGGAAAGTCTACCATCGACCAAATATTTACAATACGCCAAATCTTGGAAAATACCCACGAAAGGAGAATCGACACACACCATCTTTTCGTCGATTTCAAAGCTACATTCGACAGTATGAAATTGGTATCCCCACAAAACTTATACGGTTTGCAAGATGACGTTGCTCAACACCAGCAGCACCGTCAGAATTGGGAAGAACCTCTCCGAGCCGTTTGATACCAAACGAGGTTTCAGACAAGGTGACTCGCTGTCGTGTGACTTCTTTAACCTCATGTTGGAGAGCATCGTACGAGCCGCAGAACTTAATTGCTCAGGCACAATCTATACTAATATTATAAAGAGGAAAACTTTGCTTGTTTGTTTGTTTGTTTGTAACGAATAGGCTCAAAAACTACTTTACCGATTTTAAAAATTCTTTCACCATTAGAAAACTACATTATCCAAGAGTAACATGGATTACATTTTATTTTGGAAAAAAATAGGGTTCCGTAAGATATTTGGATTTTTCGGACACAAACTTAAAAAAATCTTATATATAAAATAAAGTCAACTTTTTGTGTGTGTTCGCTAACCGGCCGTGTCTGCACCAAATTAAACCAAACTTACACACATTGTTAAGAAGGTATTGAAGATGGTTTCCGTATAGTTTGGCTACCTACTGATGGATAGGGCTCGAAATATAGGTCAAAACGTGGACCCGGGTAACCTTCGGATGTGTATGTACAATATGGGTATCAAATTGAAGCTGTTGGTGAATGCTTTAGTACAGAGTATTTTTCATGCCGCTCCGTGACTGGGGTCTCGAGATATAGGTCAAAACGTGGACCCGGGTAACCTTTGGTTGTGTATGTACAATATGGGTATCAAATGAAAGCTGTTGATAAGTGATTTCATACAGGGTAATTTTCATACCTATTGATGACTAGGGTCTGGAAATATATGCCAAAACGTGGACCCGCCGTGTCTTTGCACCGAATTAAACCAAACTTACACACATTGTTAAGAAGGTATTGAAGATGGTTTCCGTATAGTTTGGATACCTATTGGTAGATAGGGTCTCGAGATATAGGTCAAAACGTGGACCCGGGTAACCTTCGGATGTGTATGTACAATATGGGTATCAAATGGAAGCTGTTGGTGAATGCTTTAGTTCAGAGTATTTCCATCCGCTCCGTGACTACGGTCTCGAGATAGAGACCAAAACGTGGACCCTAGAATGTGTTTGTACAATATGGATATCAAATGAAAGCTGTTGATAAGTGCTTTAATACGGTGTAATTTTCATACCTATTGATGACTGTGGTCTCGAAATATATACCAAAACGTGGACCCGCCGTGTCTTTGAACCGAATTAAACCAAACTTACACACATTGTTAAGTAGGTATTGAAGATGATTTCCGTATAGTTTGAATACCTAATGGTAGATAGGGTCTCGAGATATAGGTCAAAACGTGGACCCGGGTAACCTTCGGACGTGTATGTACAATATGGGTATCAAATGGAAGCTGTTGGTGAATGTTTTAGTTCAGAGTATTTTTCATGCCACTCCGTGACTAGGGTCTCGAGATAGAGACCAAAGCGTGGAGCCTATAATGTGTTTGTACAATATGGATATCAAATTGAAGCTGTTGGTGAATGCCTTAGTACAGAGTATTTTTCATGCCGCTCCGTGGCTGGGGTCTCGAGATATAGGTCAAAACGTGGACCCGGGTAACCTTTGGTTGTGTGTGTACATACCTATTGATGACTAGGGTCTCGAAATATATGCCAAAACGTGGACCCGCCGTGTCTTTGCACCGAATTAAACCAAACTTACGCACATTGTTAAGTAAGTATTGAAAATGGGTTTCGTAAAGTTTGGTTGTAATTCGGAGCAGTTGCAACGGGTACAGCGTTCTTTTGAACCAGCCATAATGTCGCTTACTTTTTTAACGCTTGGGGCGGAACTGAACTGTCAAATTGACAGTGTGAGTTACAATGGGTCAATATTTCTTTCTGATTTGGATGCCATAAGGAAAAAACGTAAGTGCAACATGTAAAAATTGTTTGTTAATTTTTTTGGAGTGGATTTTGGAACAGTGAATAATTTCTTACGAAATTTGAGAATTTAATGTGAAATCCGAATGAAATTATGTGTTCGTGAAAAAACATTTTTTTTCGTTTTTTTTTTTTGAAAAATATAAATGGATAATGGTTAAAAAAGCTCCAATGCTTAATAAAACATATAAATTGAAACGAAAAATTCATGGATGATCAGGAAAAAAGACGATTGTTTATTCATATGCGTTGATTTGAAATTTAAGAACAATCTTCTTTTTTCCTGATTTTCAATTTATATTTTATATTTACTCAAAACCAAATAGAAAAACAAAAAATATTGTTTATGCCAAAGCGCTTGAATAAATAATAAAGAAATAAATAATATGAAAATCATATATTTTCTGTTCTAAACCATATCTATTCTATTTTAGTGTGCCCAGCGAAGGGGGCCGGGTTTGCTAGTATTTTATAAGAGCGTACAATTCCTGGTGTATTCCGATGATATTGACATCATCGGCCTTAACAACCGCGCTGTTAGTTCTGCCTTCTCCAAACTGGATAAAGAGGCAAAGCGAATGGGTCTGGTGGTGAACGAGGACAAAACGAAGTACCTCCTGTCTTCAAACAAACAGTCGGCGCACTCGCGTATCGTCACCCACGTCACTGTTGGCAGTTACGATTTCGAGGTTGTAAAAGACTTCGTTTATTTAGGAACCAGCATTGAAACCATTAACAATGTCAGCCTTGAAATCCAACGTAGAATCTCTCTTGCCAACAAGTGCTACTTTGGACCAAGTAGGCAACTGAGCAGTCCTCTCTCGACGAACAAAACTAACACTCTACAAGACTCTCATCATGCCCGCCCTAACGTATGGCGCAGAAGCTTGGACGATGACAACATCCGATGAAACGACGCTTGGAGTGTTCGAGAGAAAGATTCTTCGAAAGATTTTTTGGCCTTTGCTCGTTGGCAACGGCGAATATCGTAGGCGATGGAACGATGAGCTGTATGAGTTCTACGACATAGACATAGCGCAGCGAATAAAGATCCAGCGGCTACGCTGGCTGGATCATGTCGTCAGAATCAATACAAACGCTCCGGCTTTGAAAGTATTGGATGCGTTACCAGCTGGTGGTGGCAGAGGAATTGGAAGGCCTCCTCTGCATTGGCAAGATCAGGTGGAGAAGGACTTGGCTTCACTTGGTGTGTCCAATTTGTGCCGGTTAGCACGAGAAAGAAACGACTGGCGCGCTTTATTAAACTCGGCCAAAATCGCGTAAGCGGTTATCGCGCCAATTAAAAAGAAGGAGAAATTCTTCTGAACATTACGGTATCGCTCCCAGTCCTCAGCGAGACTAGTCTTGCAGCCCGGTTTTGAGGTATTCTCGACTCACTCATCAATATTTAGAGCTCTCGGTTTCACCACAGAAAGGGAGTCTGATCAAGGTGATGTCGAATTGGACAGGCTGACTCAAAACATTCAGTTAAGGCGGCGCTGAGTTTCTGAACAGCCACCTCAGTACCCCGTTCGTTCCAAAGTCTTGGTGGCGTCACGTCAAAGCCCCGCAATGCCCACCGAAACTTCTCCCATTCTGTTTTTCTGGAATTTATAGGGGTCAATGGCGTTCGTGCCTCCTCGACACACTGAAACTCAATATTCCTGTAATCCGAGCACGAATCTTCGGCAAGGACTCTCCAGTTCCTTATTGGCAACCCAAGTTTTGAATTTCATGTAACAATAACAATCTCTTCGAAGGAATTGTAGATGATTTGAAAATATTTTCGGCCATTAGAAAAAATGAGGATGTTCCTATATTCCAAACGGAAATTAATGCGCTCGTTCGCTGGTGCAGTAACTCTGGCATCTCTCTAAATATTAAGAAATGTTTTCATGTCACCTTCGCTAAAACTCAAAATGTTTTCCAGTCTTTTTACAGCATTGATAATACTTTACTTCAATTTGTTCATGAATTCAAAGATTTAGGGGTGATCTTTGACTCACATTTTTCTTTCAACAGTCACATTAACTTTATTGTGTCCACTTCTTACTCAGTCATAGGTTTTATACGGCGTAATAGCTCGATGTTCTCGGACCCTTACACTCACAAATTACTTTTTACTTTCTTCGTTCGCTATAGATTAGAATATGTAACTTTTATCTGGAGGCCTTGCCACCATTTTGCTATTCAGAGAATTGAACGTGTACAGAAGGTGTTCCTTAAATATGCTCCCAGGTCGTTAAAATTCTCAAATCCTATCCCTTCCTATCATTCCAGTTTGATTTTAATTAACTTAAAGTCTTTAGAGAGTTGAAGGTCTATACTCTCACTGTCTTTTGTTTTTAGTGTAATTAAAGGAGAAATGGACTGTGCATCCCTATTACGTTGCATTTACTTTCATATTCGCTCAAGACCGTTACGCAATACTTATCCATTTCATCTTAAATTTCTTAACACGAATTATGCGCGTAATGCTCCTATTGCCCGCGCTTTAAGAGAATTTAATGAGATCTCGAGTGTCATTCCGCTTGACTTTTCGATTTCAAAGAATGAATCGCTAAACTCTTTTTTCTAATTTATTTAATAATTATAGTAATATATTACTAATTTAAGCTCATATTAGATCTAAGTGGACTGTAAAAACAATAATAATTTTTTTTAGACCTGTAATAAACGAAATAAATCGTAGGCTGTCTGCTCTTGTTGTGTACGTTTAAGCAAGAGAAAACAATAAACTCGAACAGCTGAGAGCCTCGCTTATTGCATTTGCTGCTGCCCCACATGGTATACTGGGCATTAACATCACAACAGAGAGCAAGGCCCGTATTGCGCCACTCACAGAAACTCACGAGACTGGTGGCGTTTCCAGGCACTATCAGGGCATCGTAAGGGAAATAAGCAGATGCAATCACAAACCTCTGCCATACGCTTCTACCCTTTTAACACACCTCAGCAGCTACCAAGTCTTGGCAACAGAATTGCTCAAGACCCGTCACAGTGAGTTTGGGATGATACTATAAGTCCGGTCCTAGGTTTACTCGAACTCCTGTCATATAATACCGTGGCCAACACTCTAAAGCCACAGAGGCAACACCTAAAGACCCAGGGCTCTTGCACTGTTGTTATGTGGGATAATGTGTGCATATGGGCAAGCCTTCTACTTAGGAGTGCCGTAGCGGCTTTAAAATGTTGCAAGTTAATCTGTGCTACCATCAAGAGATGGTAACTACAGGAAATATAGTCTGAGCACCTCATTTGGGATAGACATGGAAGGTGACAGTCCCAAAGAAGAGACTCAGACTGTTCCTGTGTCGGGACACTGGCCTCATCGATTCGCTCGACAAGAGAAGCCCCTCCACCTTCCCGGTCGCCACCCTTGGTGTGCTAGAGGACTCGCCAAAGCCTCGTGTTGATGCCCGTATTCTAGGCACGCAGGCAGGTCAGGACATCCGCTGTAGACAGATCGGGATTCGGAATCCAGCAGCCGGCCTTCCTGAGGAATACGCTCTCCTGCCTGTGGCGAGGAGTGAGTGAAGCGCATGAGAGGACACGTTACTGACCGCGGCCTTGATCCTCTCGAAGTTGGCCAGAGACTCGCACGTCACACTTATGAGAGATCGGAGGCGACAACCGAACGCATCAGGATTGGCTTCTTATCCCGAAGTTACGGATCTAATTTGACTTCCATTACCTACATTATTCTATCGACTAGAGATTCTTCAACTTAGAGACTAGATGCGGATATTGGTACGGCCTGCAGAGAAGTTTGCGTGACCCCACCATCAATTTTCAAGGTCAGTTGATTTCTGCATCGCAGTTTTCCGATCACAGCCACATTGACTGGTGCCGAGATCACGCTCGTAGCTTAGAGAGTCGCGGCGCGGACATCAGCAGTGGCTTGAAGGACGGGAGGTGAGCTGCTTTTACCGCTTACGGTGAGAGCGAGACGACTTGGGAGCGCCCGTGCCCACTTAGGACGTCACTTCCGACGACCGAGGGTTTTAGGAACACACAAATGCAGAAGGGCCGTCTCAGCCCTTGAGCTTCGACCAGCATCCCCATTTCCCTCCTTGCCTTACTCTTCCCAGCTTCCTTGGGAGGTCGTGCCGTCACTGCAGTGAGAGAAGAAAACGAGGAGGTTGCGATAGCAACCCCCGACTCCTACAGGGTGCGCCCTTTCTCATAAAGACGAGTGGATTGCCACTTGTCTGGGTTCCGCCGGGTGTAGTCAATCCTTCGTTTTACATTACCTTTATCAATACCTAGCCCAACTGGGAAGGCCACTATTTTGATGCCAGAGCTTCCCTATCCACCCCCTGGGACACGCCCGATGAAGGATCAGGCAACTCTACACGGGGCTTGGTAATATTGTGAATGGCAGGATTAAAAATAAACTAACGAATGCAAATGAAGTGCCGCTTGTTAAATTAATAAAGCTCAAATGAATATAAAGCCTGCAAATGCACTTTTTGGCGTTTTATGCGGAAGGCGACGTGGATAGAAAGTATGTGTGTGTGCATGATTTCTTGTGTTTGGTTGTTTTCATTGCTTTTGCCTACTTTTCTTCTTCACAAACAAGTAATTCCCCTTCATTTTGCTTGTTTATTGATGGACTCCTGGACCGAGTTCCTGTCTCACAAATACAAAAACAATTCTCATCTACATATTCATATACTAGCAAACCCGGCCCCCTTCGCTGGGCACACTAAAATAGAATAGATATGGTTTAGAACAGAAAATATATGATTTTCATATTATTTATTTCTTTATTCTTTATTCAAGCGCTTTGGCATAAACAATATTTTTTGTTTTTCTATTTGTTTTTGAGTAAATATAAAATATAAATTGAAAATCAGGAAAAAAGAAGATTGTTTTTAAATTTCAAATCAACGCATATGAATAAACAATCGTCTTTTTTCCTGATCATCCATGAATTTTTCGTTTCAATTTATATGTTTTATTAAGCGTTGGAGCTTTTTTAACCATTATCCATTTATATTTTTCAAAAAAAAAAAACGAAAAAAAATGTTTTTTCACGAACACATAATTTCATTCGGATTTCACATTAAATTCTCAAATTTCGTAAGAAATTATTCACTGTTCCAAAATCCACTCCAAAAAAATTCACAAACAATTTTTACATGTTGCACTTACGTTTTTTTCTTATGGCATCCAAATCAGAAAGAAATATAGACCCATTGTAACTCACACTGTCAATTTGACAGTTCAGTTCCGCCCCAAGCGTTAAAAAAGTAAGCGACATTATGGCTGGTTCAAAAGAACGCTGTACCCGTTGCCAGTGCTCAGAATTACAACCAAACTTTAAGAAACCCATTTTCAATACTTACTTAACAATGTGCGTAAGTTTGGTTTAATTCGGTGCAAAGACACGGCGGGTCCACGTTTTGGCATATATTTCGAGACCCTAGTCATCAATAGGTATGAAATCAATTACGTGTTGTTGGTTCTGATGTGAACAACGAACTTGAGGTGGCTGTACGCTATAAGTGTCTACATTTGTCATCTTTCTCACCTACGGTGTCAACTGATGACATCATTCAGTATGTTAATAAACATGCCGGCTTAGATACGAAGCATATCTTATGTTATAAGCTTATTAAAAAAGAGACAAATGCGGACTCTCTTAGGCATATAAACTTTAAGTTAGGTGTTAGTGAACATAACTATGATAAATTGCTTAAGCCTGAGATTTGGCCTGCTAATGTATCCATTCGTCCTTTTAATTTTTTAAGCAAGCAAATAAATCAACCGCCGCAGAATTAGCTGTCTGTGCTAGGCCTAATAATCGAAATAATATTCGAATTAAGATTTATTATGAAAATGCGTCCGGCATGCGTACTAAGGCAGAGCATGTACACTCCCTTAGTTCGCAATTAGATTATGACATATTCGTTCTTGTTGAGACCTGGCTAAATGCAAGTTTTTATAACAATGAATTCTTTGACCCGAACCTATTTAACGTTTTTCGCAAAGACAGAGACGCTGCAAAAACAGGGTGCTTGCGCGGGGGTGGTATTCTTATTGCTATCAGGTGTCACTTAAACGCATTTTTGTGCCCCCTCATGAACGGTGACTCTCTACTGGATCAGATCTGCGTCTGCATAAGTAGTCCCAACTCACAAGGCTCCTTATATCTGATTGCCTCGTATTTGCCGCCTGAAAGTTCATACGAGCTGTACAAAGCGCATGTTGACAACATAGTATATCTTGTCCTAAATAATTTAAATGACAATAATTTATGTGTGTTAGGTGATTTCAACTTAAGTAAAATAAATTGGTGTGCTAGTGCCTCTAACTCTATTCTCATACCAAACAATGTAACTGCTAACCATGAATTATATCTTATTGATAATATTCTTAGTCTTAATTTATTTCAAATTAATAATTTTGTTAATTCTCTGAATAGAATCTTAGACCTCATATCATCATAAGTGATAACATAAACTACGAGATCAATGAATGTTTGAATTCCATAACTCCAAAAGGTAAGCATCATTTACCCTTAGTGCTCAAAATCGACTTTTATACTTTTGCTACAACTGCATCTGATGTCAGGCAATCATTCAATTATTCTTTATGCGATTTTGTCAATTTCAATGACTTATTACTTGGCATTAATTGGGATAATTTATTTGCTGAACTCGACACATCTAGTAGTTTTTCTGCGTTTAAGTCCATTTTGTCTAAACTCTGTTTAGATAACATTCCGCTCAGAAAGAAAAAGCCCTATAAATTGCCCTGGTATTCTAGGTCTCTGAAAAAGCTTAAAAATCTTAAAAATAATTACTTCAAGAAGTTTAAATCTACGAAGAATCATTTGTACTTCGTTAAATATAAGCAAGCGTTAAAGGATTTCAACGATTTAAATAAATCTCTCTATAACAGCTATATTACCAATATAGAGTTAAACATTAAAGCGAATCCCAAAATCTTCTGGAAATACATAAAATCTAGAAGGAGTAGTGCCAGTGTTCCCACTGGTATGTTTTTCGATAATAGCCAAGCGCGAACCCCAACTGAAACGGCAAACTTGTTTGCAGAATTTTTTAAATCCAATTTTGCTGACGACGAACTTGATTGCCCATCCGACTTTTCTTCTGACTTAGATTATGCCCTGAACTTTGGAGGTCTTTGCCTCTCTTCTGAGGATATTAGTAATGCTTTAACTAAATTGAAATCATCCTCTCAAACTGATGCTGATGGACTTTCAGCAGTTTTGATAAAAAACTGTCCGGCCTTCGTCTATCCCCTGAAAATTATTTTCAACAAATCTTTATCGTCGGGGTGTTTCATTGACGCATGGAAACTCTCTTTCATTACGCCCTTCTTTAAGAGTGGCAATAAAAATGACGTTAGAAATTATAGACCTATCTCTAAGCTGTCGACTATCGCCAAAATTTTTGAGCATGCGGTCTATGCAAAGCTGAGTTTTGCCGTTAAATCTTTAATTTGCCCTAATCAGCATGGGTTTATTGCTAACAGATCTACAGTATCTAATCTGGCCGTTTTTAGTGAATACTGCATTGATTCTTTCTCCGCTGGCTTCCAGGTCGACTGTATTTACACCGACTTTTCGAAAGCCTTCGACAAAGTTTCACATAGAATCTTAGTTAAAAAATTAGCTAGTCTTGGCTTTCATTCTACATTTCTGCAATGGATAAACTCTTATTTGAGCAATAGACGCTGTGTTGTAACAATCGATGGTATTTCATCTACTTCCTTTGCTGCCATCTCAGGTGTTCCGCAAGGAAGTATCTTGGGACCGCTTTTATTTGTGTTATTTATTAATGACATCAAAAGTTGTTTCACATTTGCTAAATTTTTACTTTATGCTGATGACCTTAAGATCTTCTCAGCGATCAAGACGCAAGAGGATGCCATTAAACTTCAAGCCGATATGAATAGGCTTTATTTCTGGTGCCAGAATTCACGACTTTCGCTGAACTTATCTAAGTGCTTCCAAATATCTTACTCTAAAACATCTAATATTTTGTGCACTAAGTACAGGATCTCGGCATGTGTCCTGCAGTGTGTTAGTGAGTTTAAGGACCTTGGCGTCATCTTCGATAACAAATTCTCTTTTAATAACCATATAAATTATATTACTTCTAAATCTTTTTCGATGCTGGGCTTCGTCAGACGGAACGCCACTAAGTTCCCTGATCCCTATACCATTAAGTTACTGTATACATCTTTTGTTAGATCTCACTTAGAATATGCTGCTTTTATTTGGAGACCTTGTAGTCAGCAAGCTATTAATAGAATCGAACGTGTGCAAAAAATATTTCTCAAATATGCCCTTCGGTCCCTGAATTTTATTGATCCCATGCCATCATATTCTGCTCGTCTCATGCTTATAAGTCTCAAGTCCCTAGAGATTCGTAGGACTATACTGTGTCTGTCTTTTACTCATAATATTATTACTGGAGTAATTGATTGTCCCTACTTATTGGAAAGAATTCGATTTAATGTTCCCCAGCGATCTCTTAGGAACTTCTACCCTTATTATGGGGGTAACTTTAAAACTACGTATGCCAGCAATGCTCCCATTACTCGTGCTTTACGGGAATTAAATGCCGTTCATAATGATGTTCTTCTTGATTTCTCGCTTTCAAGAACAGCACTTTTAAATCTTTTGAATTCTATATTATAGTTAGTTAGTAGCTAGTATAGTTTTTAAATACATATAATATATTTGTAGCTTAATCTAAGCAACTTTTGTATCATAGTCTGTAAGGATTGTAATTCATAGACTTAAATAAATAAATAAAAAATAAAAAAAATTACCCCGTATTAAAGCACTTATCAACAGCTTTCATTTGATACCCATATTGTACACACACAACCAAAGGTTACCCGGGTCCACGTTTTAACCTATATCTCGAGACCCCAGTCACGGAGCGGCATGAAAAATACTCTGTACTAAGGCATTCACCAACAGCTTCAATTTGATATCCATATGTACAAACACATTCTAGGCTCCACGTTTTGGTCTCTATCTCGAGACCCTAGTCACGGAGTGGCATGAAAAATACTCTGAACTAAAGCATTCACCAACAGCTTCCATTTGATACCCATATTGTACATACACGTCCGAAGGTTACCCGGGTCCACGTTTTGACCTATATCTCGAGACCCTATCTACCATTAGGTATTCAAACTATACGGAAATCATTTTCATTACCTACTTAACAATGTGTGTAAGTTTGGTTTAATTCGGTTCAAAGACACGGCGGGTCCACGTTTTGGCATATATTTCGAGACCCTAGTAATCAATAGGTATGAAAATTACCCCGTATTAAAGCACTTATCAACAAGCTTTCATTTGATATCCATATTGTACAAACACATTCTAGGGTCCACGTTTTGGTCTCTATCTCGAGACCCTAGTCACGGAGCGGATGGAAATACTCTGAACCAAAGCATTCACCAACAGCTTCCATTTGATACTCATATTGTACATACACATCCGAAGGTTACCCGGGTCCACGTTTTGACCTATATCTCGAGACCCTATCTACCAATAGGTATCCAAACTATACGGAAACCATCTTCAATACCTTCTTAACAATGTGTGTAAGTTTGGTTTAATTCGGTGCAAAAACACGGCGGGTCCACGTTTTGGCATATATTTCCAGACCCTAGTCATCAATAGGTATGAAAATTACCCTGTATGAAATCACTTATCAACAGCTTTCATTTGATACCCATATTGTACATACACAACCAAAGGTTACCCGGGTCCACGTTTTGACCTATATCTCGAGACCCCAGTCACGGAGCGGCATGAAGAATACTCTGTACTAAAGCATTCACCAACAGCTTCAATTGGATACCCATATTGTACATACACATCCGAAGGTTACCCGGGCCCACGTTTTGACCTATATCTCGAGCCCTATCCACCAATAGGTATCCAAACTATACGGAAATCATCTTCAATACCTTCTTAACAATGTGTGTAAGTTTGGTTTAATTCGGTGCAGACACGGCCGGTTAGCGAACACACACAAACAGTTGACTTTATTTTATATATAAGATTTTTTTCAGTTTGTGTCCAAAAAATCCAAATATCTTACGGAACCCTATTTTTTTCCAAAATAAAATGTAATCCATGTTACTCTTGGATAATGTAGTTTTCTAATGGTGAAAGAATTTTTAAAATCGGTCCAGTAGTTTTTGAGCCTATTCGTTACAAACAAACAAACAAACAAACAAAGTTTTCCTCTTTATAATATTAGTATAGATGTATGTACCTAAGCACACTTGAAGCCCAATAATATGTACGTACATATTTGTATTCTCAACTCCCATCAAAACTATGCTTATTACCCAGCAAAACCTGCGTGACCGAAACTCTAACACAATTACACTTTTTTGTATGTTACTAACACATATGCACGGCAGGCAATGGCAAACCTCCGAGTGTATTTCTGCCATGAAAAAGCTCCTCATAAAAATATCTGCCGTTCGGAGTCGGCTTGAAACTGAAGAAGAAGCAGATTCATCATAAATTTAATTGACTAAAAACACACTTTAACATACTTACGCCACACTAGACTAGTTTTACCTACGTAAATTTATAGTTTTGATACCCAAGTAAAAATTTTTCGTATGTTACTACCTACTTGAAAACAGACGGTACTGTATTTAAAAGATTTTTTAAAAATGCCTTTTATTACGCAACGATTTGTTTAAATGTTTAATTCGTTGGTACATTCTAGTTCCGAACACGCGATCAATTTTTCCAAATAGCTGTCGCAGTGCCGAACAGATCTCCCGTTAAAATTCTGGAATACAAGCTCCAATTGTTTTGTTGTGTTTAAAAAACTGGTGCAAGGCTTGGTTAAGCCTCCTCCGGACACTTCATCAACCCAAGTGAAGGTAGGCTCATTGGAAATGTGCTCTGTCAGTCCCAGCTTTCTTATTATGAAGCCTGCAACATATTCAATGGCGTCCTCGTGGAGACTATCCAACTTTTCTCCCTGTTGAAACTCGTTGGGAAATGCTACCTCGCTGCTAAACGAGAATTCCTCCAATAACATCTCATCATCAGAAAGAAATCTTTTCAGGCTCTCGACTGATGTATCACTCAGACGAAGCCATTCGGTACAAACTTCATTTATTAAAAAAAGCATGCTGTGAAATTAAATTATATTAATATTTACTCGGTTTGGGTTGAAACATCCACGAATTTGGAAGAATTATTATTTAATTCATTCCAATTGCAAATACTTTCAACAGCAATGGGTAAAGCATCTTCAGATAACTTCAACCGTTTCCGATTCGCCCCAGATACAAAATCCTCTGCAGTAAAATGTAGCGAGCAAAGTTTTTAACCAGGCTGCAATATGTGACCCGGACCATTTTTTTCTTTTTATTGCGTCTTGCGGAACATGGAACATACTGATATTTTCTTTTGCCCATGTATTATGGCACAATTTGCAACTGGCTTTTGGCATATTTGATTTACTAAATAAGTAACAAAACTTAATCAGCTTCTTTACTTTTCTAACTACCAAGTACTCATGTATAATCATTGCACTCAAATTACACAACAACCGGAGCAAAGTTTGTGTTCACCATAAAACATTGAAACTAAAGTAAACTCCATACGTAAACTTCAATAATCCAGCGCAGACAAATAATATGCCCCGGTTGTTTTATTTTTTGACATGTACAATAAAATTTAAAAGAACATCGGTTATTGTTTTCTGTTTGCTTTATTGATTAACTTGTAACTTAAATTATCATCAATTTACTAAAGCTAATTTTATCATTATTTAAATATTAAATACAGTAGGTTCTGTTTTTATGCGGCTTTTTTTTATGCGATTTTGAAATAGTGCGGTTTTTTTTTTAAATTACAAAATGCATGTCGACCTATCGGGAATTGTACATATAAACAAGATTCTAAACCAGCTAAGCAAAAACTCATCACAGATTACATCAGAAATGCTAACCCTACAAGTATGGAAGATATATAAAGATATAATTTTCAAAGATACAATATTTTGTTTATGCGATTTTATTTAATTATTTCAGATTCATGCGGTCTATGGAACGTATCTATAGTAATAATATGGGACTAGTGCCCTTTTTTATGCGATTATTTCAGATTTATGCGGTTTTAGCATTTGAAACGTATCTATAGTTTTACTATAGAACTAGTAGCTTTTTTTATGCTGTTTTTTTTTTTATGCTGTTTCTTGCGGAACGTATCTACCGCATAAAAACAGAACCTACTGTATTATATATAAAATAAAATATTATATATATAACTTTTACGCTAAAGAAAACAGACAACATACTATATTCCCGACAAAAAAAAAAGTAACGCAAAATTTATATACATATGTACATACCAATTAGGATATGGGCTTTAAGAACGAGTGGCTCTGTAGATGGGCAGTTGGAAACCTGTAAACGAAAAGGTTCACTCTTTATATAATTTCAAAGTCTATTGGCCATTAGTTTGAACTTACGTGTTTGTGTTTGTATGACGCAGGAAAACGATTAAAAACAGCTTCAGTCGCAAGCAGGCACAGTAAAAGGCTCAAATTAGCACGGAAATAACCTAATGAATGTAAAATTATAATTTATTTATTGAATAATATGTATTTACTAAAAACTTACTCAAATTCACGAATTCAGAAATTCAAATGTCGGCGAATTCGTAGAAATCAAATAGCAATGATGCCAACGGTTATGTTTGTTCTACAAATTTTACTTTTGCTCCACTTTTACTTACAATCTCTTGAGTTAGCAACACAGTTTCTTGCTAAGGGAGCCGATTTGTTAAAAGAGAACGAGAAAGCTGTTTACTGAGCAAACCTTTAATTATTGAATCATGTGTAAGCAGTAAGCAAACTTCATTCATATATTTTTTCTCATTTTTGCATCAATAGAAAAAAAACAAAAAAAAAACGGCAAGTGGCTGTCAAAGCAATAAGTCAAAAAGATATTAGTCCAGTCAAAAGAGACGAAAAAAATAGCCAACTTCATAATTTTAGGAGGATGCGAGTTTATGGTTTTATTATGTAAAGCCCATCACTGTGAACTTAAATTTGAGTTTTCGGGGTCGGGGGTTGTGTCCCGCGGCCGCCATCTTGGAAATAAGGGTGCAACTAGTTTTTGCGATTATCTCGTGAATTTCGAAAGTTACGAAAATTTTGTAAAAATACTTTTTTGTAGATAATAATATTATCTACAACTTTTATTCAAAACTTTTTTTTGTAAAATTAATAATAAAAAAGTTATAAACAAAATTACGCGAAAAATTAAGGGATCAATTGTTTTAAAGCGTAATAACTTCTTTTTTATAGATTTTATGGAAAATATACTTTAGAGCTTTTTTATAGAGCATTCTTTTGTGAACATTTTTGTCTATAAGTTTTTTCCGCTATCTTTATTTAGTCGTATGATTTTGAGCTGCTAAGCGGAGCAACCAACACATTAGCGAAGCGCGTACATGATTACACAGGCCGACAAAATTTAACCAACATTCAGACCCAGAAACCAGACTATATATTTCCGAAGGTTTATGATGCGCTGAATCCAAATCTGGCCTCAGAATTGCTCTATCAGCTCTGGTTTTCGAGATATCCTAACCTAAAAGTGCAAAAAACTCCATTTTTGCCCATATTTGAGGTTATGTACCCTTGCAGATGTTTTCTTTTACCAAAATTAAAGGATGTCATCTTTAAATACAAGCCTTCTTTTTTCAAATGGCGTTTTGTTTGCTCAAATATCATTTTTTTTCGCAGAGATATCGCATTTTGAAATTTTCATGTTTCGAAATTTTCCTACACCTGAAAATCGATTGAGATAACATAGACATGATATAGTCGATTACTAATTTTCTTGGGCTTGAGGGCCTGATATATATGGATTAATAGTATGTAAATTTGGAGTTTGTGGGTAAGCCTGCTTGCGGTTAAGTGGGTTAGCCTGCTCGCGGTATGATAGGGGTGGTTTCTAGGGGTTAGGGCTGTGTGTGACACACTTATGGTGTGAGACAAAATTTTAAGAAAAATAAGACTCAATTCAAGAAAATTAGTAATCGACTATATCATGTCTATGTTATCTTAATCGATTTTCAGGTGTAGGAAAATTTCGAAACATGAAAATTTCAAAATGCGATATCTCTGCGAAAAAAAATGATATTTGAGCAAACAAAACGCCATTTGAAAAAAAAAGGCTTGTATTTAAAGATTCCATCCTTTAATTTTGGTAAAAGAAAATATCTGCAAGGGTACATAACCTCAAATATGGGCAAAAATGGAGTTTTTTGCACTTTTAGGTTAGGATATCTCGAAAACCAGAGCAGATAGAGCAATTCTGAGGCCAGATTTGGATTCAGTGCATCATAAACCTTCGGAAATATATAGTCTGGTTTCTGGGTCTGAATGTTGGTTAAATTTTGTCGGCCTGTGTAATCATGTACGCGCTTCGCTAATGTGTTGGTTGCTCCGCTTAGCAGCTCAAAATCATACGACTAAATAAAGATAGCGGAAAAAACTTATAGACAAAAATGTTCACAAAAGAATGCTCTATAAAAAAGCTCTAAAGTATATTTTCCATAAAATCTATAAAAATGAAGTTATTACGCTTTAAAACAATTGATCCCTTAATTTTTCGCGTAATTTTGTTTATAACTTTTTTATTATTAATTTTACAAAAAAAAGTTTTGAATAAAAGTTGTAGATAATATTATTATCTACAAAAAAGTATTTTTACAAAATTTTCGTAACTTTCGAAATTCACGAGATAATCGCAAAAACTAGTTGCACCCTTATTTCCAAGATGGCGGCCGCGGGACACAACCCCCGACCCCGAAAACTCAAATTTAAGTTCACAGTGATGGGCTTTACATAATAAAACCATAAACTCGCATCCTCCTAAAATTATGAAGTTAAATCCTCTTTTGACTGGACTATATCTTTTCTCTCTTTTTGATATCAAAGTAGGCCGAGTATCAAATTGTCAACCTTTGGCAAATGTGTAAGCAGTAAGCAAACTTTATTCATATAGTTTTCCTGATTTTTGCATCAGTCAAAGTAAGCAAACGCCGTAGCCGAATGGGTTGGTGCGTGATTACTATTCAGAATTCACAGAGAAAACGTCAGTTCGAATCTCGGTGAAAGCAAAATTAATAAAAACATTTTTCTAATAGCGGTCGCCCATCAGCAGGCAATGGCAAAATACCGAGTGTATTTCTGCCATGAAAAAAATCTCCTCATAAACATATCATAAAACAAAATAAAATAAATGTATAAAAAAAAATTTTTTTTTGTGATTCGAACCAAGGATTTCGGATCGGAAGCCCACGTTGCTAGCCGCTGGGCTATCGCGCTGTGCTGTCGCCGCTGGCCTAAAAGTTATTTTGTTCGTCGCTACGTTTATATGAAACTGGCACTGGCAAACGAATCCATATGTATGAAAGGGATAAAAAATCACACGTACACAAAGTTTTTGGCACGATTTTCCCAACGCTTTTAACAACGTGATTGTAAAGGGGCGTGGTTAGTGACAGTTTAACGGCCACGCGTGGCGGTTACGTGAAGGGTAACGTGACCGCCACTCTTCTTGCTGGGTAGTATACACATGCATATGTATGCACATACATGTAACAGCTTTATGCCTCTGCATGCGTATGTTTTAAGAGCAAGAAAGAGAGGCCGGCTAAGGAGACGATAGTTGCACGACATAGAAGACGATCTACGAAAGATGAGAATCTCACAACAGTGAGCGAAAGCAGGTTGTCGAGAAGAAAGTTAAAATTATAAGCCTTGCTACTACGAGAACAAAAAACATTCATAGACGCAGCCGTAGTGGTTCTGATTTTTTAGTCGCAATCATTCGAAAATAGTCTATATCGGAATATCTTATATATAAAAATGGAGACGTTTTTTTGTGTTCGTTAGTCGCCGATTCACGCCTAAACGCATTCACCGATTTCAATCAAACTTTCACAGATCATTGGTATTAGTCCATAGATGGTTTATGTGAAGTTTTAAAGAAATCGGTAAAAGTATGCGTGCGTTGTGTAAGTGTGAAAAATACAATATTTGCGTGTTTCCCTTATACGGATATTACGTATACGGAATGAGAATACACGCAAATGAATAGAATATACACAGATATAAATAACATTGTTTTGATGTCGAGTGACGTATGCGACTGTATTATTCGTAACGCTAGTTGTCCACATTGCTTTTTTTTAAACTGGAAAAATATTTTGAGCTTCATTTGAACGTTTTATGATTTAGATAAAATAAAAATTCGTTAAATATATTTGATTCCATTAATAACCATAAGCCTGTATTTTTCGAAGTTCAAAGTTTTTGGACAAATATTGAAACGTTTACTTAAATTAATTGTTAAATACATATATATAAATGCGCAAATGTAATAGTTTAGATGGATTTAAAATATACGAAATTATTCAGCGGTTGAATCCATACATTTTTTGAAATCCATCAATATGGATCGACAGTCGCCATAAATGTTCTTTAAAAAATATTTGATGGTAGCTCGAGTTTTAAGATTAGGTTTCTATTAGTATAACTTTGTTTATATGTTTGCGTAATTTTTTTGTGGTGAAAGTCTAAGATTACAAAACAATAAAGCATTAGCGCTTGCATCGTCTGGAATAGCTGCTACATTATTAGATGGTGGCCGTACAGCGCATTCCGCACTTAAATTACCATTGAATATGCAAATTAATGAAAATCCAACATGTAACATTTCAAAAAATTCTTGAATGGGAAGAGTTTTGCAACAATGCAAATTAATTGTGTGGGCTGAATGTACAATAGCACATAAAAAATCAGTGGAAGCATTGGATAGAGCTTTGAAAGATTTACGTAATAATCAAGAAATATTTGGTGGCGCTTTAATATTATTGTCTGGTGATTTTCGTCAAACTTTGCCAGTAATTCCCCGTTCAACACCAGCAGATGAATTAAAAGCCTGTTTAAAGACATCCCATTTATGGAGGCATGTAAAAACTTTGACTTTGAAAACAAATCTGCGAGTTTATTTGCAAAATTATGCCTCGGCTGACGAATTTTCAAGACACCTTCTGAAGATAGGAAATGGACAAATTCCTATTGATGCTGCTACTGGCTTAATCACTTTGCCAGATAATTTTTGTAATTTCGCACACACAAAACAAGAATTAGTTTCAAGTGTTTTTCCAAATATTGCGCAAAATTATTAAAATCACAATTGGTTAGCTGAAAGAGCAATACTGGCTCCGAAAAATAAGGATGTTGGTCAATTGAATGCGAATATTTTAAATGATGTGGCTGGTGAGATTGTAACATTTAAATCAATTGATACAGTTATAAATCAAGATGACGCTGTAAATTATCCAACAGAATTTTTAAATTCCTTAGACTTACCTGGACTGCCGGCTCATCGCTTACAATTGAAAGTTGGTGCACCAATTATTTTACTTAGAAATTTAAATCAGCCACGACTGTGTAACGGAACAAGATTAGCAGTCAAAAAGGTCATGAATAATCTTATTTAAGCAACAATTTTAAAAGGAAAATTCAAAGGTGAAGACGTATTGATTCCGCGTATTCCGCCGATTCCACCAGATTTAGCTTTTGACTTCAAAAGATTGCAATTTCCAATACGTCTCGCATTTGCAATGACAATAAACAAAGCACAAGGACAATCGCTGGAATTATGCGGAATTGACTTAGAGTATCCAGGCTTCTCCAACGGACAATTATATGTATCATGTTCACGTGTAGGAAAGCCATCAGTTCTGTTTATTTATACCACAACTCAGGGCTAAACAAAAAATGTAGTTTACGAAAAGGCTTTGCGTTAGTTTAAGTTTAAAATTAACATTAATTTTATATTGTAAAAAAAAGAATAAATACACATAGAGTGAATTTAAATCGAGTGTTCATTATTCATTTCTAATTTTGATATGCCTAGCGAAGCAGGCAGAGGGTCCGCTAGTTTCTTATAAAAATAGAAACTGAACAATTTGTGTAGGATGTGGTAATGGCGGACAATCTCTCAGTAGACTCAGATGGATTTCTGGTACCGAGCAAGTCTTTGACAACGGTCAAACCGGCTCCTTCCTGATGTTTAGCAGAACTCCTCACACGCATCCGTGTTCAAAACAAAGCTCTTGACACGACTCTCTGGAGAGTATACTCGTGCAGCAGGCAGAAGTCCGCAACCACTTTGGAGGCGGGTTCCCACTTGGTGCTGGGTATCGATCTTGGATCTCCCAAGGTGCTGAAATCGAAGTACGGATGCCGTCCTCACCTACATCTGGGGCGAATCCATTTTCGTGTGAAAGATGAGTTGGTGGACAAAGCGTAAATATACTCAGTCTCATATATATATACATAATTGGCACGTACACCTCTTTTATGCCGCAGTCAAGCGAAACTGCACACTAATTCTCACATAATATTAATTCAAGAATCGTGGGTGTCTAAAGGACAAATACAGGGCACGGGGAAATAAAGCGGGGGTCTATCCTTTATAAAGAGGGAGAAGTCCGTCCGCGCATGTGTATTATTATGCCGAAAGCGGTTGATTGCTCTTTGTTAAGACAATTCTGCTGTCAAGACTGAGAGAAGTAGAGACAATTGTCGTCTCGGCCTATTTTCCTTGTGACTCCATTCTTCCTCCCCCTATGAGCAGGTTTATGGAAGTTGTAAGATATACTGAGTCCATGGGATTAGGTCTAATTGAGGAATGTGAACCAAATTCACAGAACAAACTCTGGGGTAGCACAAAATGTTACTTTGGGGGGCATAAACTCATGGACTTCATTCTGTCATCTCGCTTGGTCATACAGAACGTTGGCACCAGCCCGACTTTTGTGACCAGCAGAAGTCAGGAAGTGATTGATATGGCTTTATCTAGCGATAAAATATCAGATCATATCACTGGTTGGAAAGTACTCGATAAAGATTCCCTGTCGACCATCGTTATACAGAGTTCCGGGTTGCGGCCGAGACAATCTTGATCCCAGCAGGCCGGACTCCTCGAAAAGCGGATTGGATGCGATATGAGGATCTCACTTAAGAGGAAATCCTTGATGTTCCCTAATTCCGAAATATAGCAGCGATTGAAGCAGCCACAAACTCATTGGGGCGAACTTTGATCGAGTGTTATAACAAGGTGTGCCCGGAGCGTAGGAGAAGAGGGGGTAAGATAATCCCTTGGTGGACCGCCAAACTCTCGAAGCTCCGGAAAACTTCCAGGAAACTTCTTAACAGAGCTCTTAAAACTCAGTTGGAAAGAGAGGAAACAATAAGGTTCGCCTTCTCGTCATTCGAAAAATGTAAGACTCCAGGAGCCGATGGCATTTACCCAATCATGCTCAGGCGGAGCGGAGAACAACTAACGAAGGCTTTGAAAAGAATCTTGACGGCATGTATTGCGCACGCTTATGTTCCACTATTGTGGCGTTTGGTCAAAGTTGTATTTGTTCCAAGGCCAGGCAAGGACGACCACGCTTTACCAAAAAGTTTCAGACTTATAAGCCTGACATCATTTATGCGTATGTTGGAGAATCACATTAGGATGAGGGTTCTAAGTTGAGGCCCTCTAAACGTCAGACAACATGCTTATCAAAGTGGGAAATCTTGCGAATCGGCTCTGCACGAGTGCGTTAGCATAATCGAAAAAGGGCTGGAAACAAGTGAGTAAACTCTTGGTAAGTTTGTGGACATTGAAAGAGCTTTCGACAATGCTACCTTTGACCCTATGTGCTCTTCTATCAGAAGTCATGGAGTGGAAGAAATCATTGTCAGATGGATTCACTCTATGCTAAAGATATGATAAAGAACGCGCTGAAGGAGTCAGGGTTGAGGGTCCTTTACTTTAGTGCTTAGTGGTGGACTCTCTTCTTAATGATCTGCAGGAAATTGGACACATCCAACCCTACGCAGACGATGTGTGCGTATTAATCTCAGGACGATCACTTGAAGTCATATGCAATGAAATGCAGGTAGCTCTAAAAAAGATTGAGTATTGTTGCGAATTCCATGGTCTTTCGGTGGATTCTGCATAAAGTACCTTAGTGCTTTTCACCAGGAAACGCAATATGGAAGACCTGTTACTACCCACGTTGAAAGGGGTAACACTGCAAATGTCTTCTGATGTTAAATATTTAGGAGTAATCCTCGATAGTAAGCTTACCTGGAAGAAGCACGTCGAACGGAAGGTCTCTCAAACACTAAAAGCCTTCTGGCAGCATAAGAGAATCTTTGCAAGACATGGGGTCTCAGACCGGCGATAGTACACTGGTTTTACATAACCCTGATTAGACCCATTATTAAATACGCCTTTGTAGTATGGTGGAATGCCACAATGGTTAATTCCAGAGTAAAACTCCTAAACAGGCTACAGAGAAGTGTGAGCATGGGTATCACAGGTGCCATGAGTACGACAGCTGGTGATGCCCTTAATGCCATTCTGAACTTGTAACCTCTAGATCTTCAAAATCGAAAGGAAGCAATGAAGGCGGCGTATAGGCTCAAGTCAAACGGAGTCTGGGGAGATGAAGTAAGCACTGGCCACTGTCAGATATACCACCAGTTCTCAGAGCGGTGCACACTGTTCTCGATGCTGGTGGACAAGCGGGTGCCTGTCGTTAGCTTTGGTAGGAAGTATGATGTTTTGATCCCAGATATAGATCAATGGTCAAGTCCAGAGAACCTATTAACGGGATATCAGCACACTTTCTACACCGACGGATCCAAAACCAGTGATGGAAGCGGATCTGGATGGTACTTAGACGAAGACACTAAGTACTCCTATGCCACAGGACAGATGGTCACGGTATTCCTTACGGAAGTCTATGCCATCTTGAATGTGGTGCACTGGCTAATTGAGAAAAGGTGGCGGGACAACAGTATAGGAATTTATAGCGAGAGTCAAACTGCACTGAAAGCCCTTGCAAACCCACGCTGCTCTTCCAAGTTAGTCGGTGAATGTAGGACAAAACTGAACAGCGTTGCAAAACACAACAAAGTTAGTCTTATTTGTGAGCCTGGACATTGTGGTAATACAGGGAACAAGTTAGCTGATAAACTGGTTAACGAAGGCTCTGTAAGTATGCCACTAGGCATGAACCCTTTCTAAGTGTCAATTCAACTATGGATTGACAACTTCATGAGGTCTACCCAAAAAGGACGTTGCTCTGGGTTGAACTCGTGCAGAGTAGCCAAGTGCTTTGTGAAAGCACCAAACCTCTTAAAACTCAGTAGAAAGGACCTGAGAATACTGGTGGGTGTAATCACAGGGTACAACGTCTGTGGTCATCATATGGCTACCATGGGGGTTGTAGACAGCCTGATATGCCTATCCTGTCTTGAGAATGACAACACTGCAGAGCATTTTCTCTGTAGCTGTCCTGCATTTTCTAGAATGAGACTTAGACTATTCTTTCTACTGAAATCTATCCGGGTGTACTACAATGGTATACTGACTGGGTGCTTGGACTTGTCCAGCTCCCCACAAATCTAATCTGATTTAATCTAAAGGCTACGAGTTTTGGGTTCCGATGTCGTGAGAATGAGTAATATTCGTTCTCGAAAACTGGAGGATATTTACAGATTTTCCTAAGAATATGGAAAATTCTAACAGGACTCTCTATTCTTTCCTATCTCTTTCTCTGATACTTTTCTCTTTCCCTCGGTGAATATCTACCTTCATTCCAGAGCTCTAAATACAATGGTATTTTCAGTTTGAGTGTTTTTGGTGCTCTTTGGCTCGGCCTATTAAAATTTCATTTGTAGGTATGAATGCGCGCTGGATTCCTTCAGTATTTATAGCGAATCCATGATCATATTTATTTATTTATTTATTTATTTATTTATTCATCAATTAAAGTATGACTTAAATAGATTACTAATATTAAAGCTTAAATATAATATATAATAACAATACTGTGAGTCACATTAGTCACAATTCAAAAAGTGTATCTCCAGATTAAGTCTTGATTTGAAATTCTCTCGTGAGTTAGAGAAGATATCCAAATGTTTGCATAATTGGTTAGACTGTCTTATACAACGTGCAAGCGGTTCATTTCGACTAAAATTGGTCTCGTGATAAGGTAAATGGAACATATTGTTGAGTCTTAGGTTACGAGTGGGACAATTAAAGAGTATTAGCTCCAGCAAGAAGTGACATTTGATATGATTCGTAACTATGTCTCTTATAAACATTACCGATGAAGTTTTTCTCCGCATTTCTAAAGTTGGCAATGCTAACAAAAGACATCTACTTTTATATGCAGGCAAACTGAAAGGCCAACGAAGTGAATGAATAGCAAATCGACTGAAACGTTTTTGAACCTTCTCAATTCTTAAGGATGAACCCTTATAGAATGGATCCCAAATGATGCTGCAATATTCGAGGTTTGATCTCACAAGAGAAAAATACAAATTTTTCAGCGTAGAGATATCCTGGAACTCCCTTGAATTCCTTATTACAAATCCAAGCATAGACCTAGACTTGGCAATCATAAAGTCTATATGTTTGGAAAACGACATTTTCGATGTAAATATGACCCCCAGGTCTTTCTTTTCGTAAATTTTTGTGAGGGTGGTAGTGCCCAACTTGTAATCGAAATCAATCGGAACTTTTCGTCTACTGAATGACATGTGGTGGCATTTACCAGCATTAAGAGGTAAGGAGTTATCATCACACCAAGCTTCCAATCTGGCTAATCGTAGTATTTTTTCTGTGTCAAGTGGCCGCAGCCTCATATGTCTATGAAAGTTTGTACGTATGCATTTATGTACATATATGTGCGTTTGCCTCTTGCACGTCCATATGAACGATTTTTTATACGCAGCTATTTATTTGATGTAGTTGGCCGCCGTAGCCGAATGGGTTGGTGCGTGATTACCATTCGGAATTCACAGAGAGGTCGTTGGTTCGAATCTCGGTGAAAGCAAAATTTATAAAAACATTTTTCTAATAGCGGTCGCCCCTCGGCAGGCAATGGCAAACCTCCGAGTGTATTCCTGCCATGAAAAAGCTCCTCATAAAAATATTTGCCGTTCGGAGTCGGCTTGAAACTGTAGGTCCCTCCATTTGTGGAACAACATCAAAACGCACACCACAAATAGGAGGAGGAGCTCGGCCAAACACCTAACAGAAGTGTACGCGCCAATTATTTATTTTTTTTTTTTTAGTTGAACGAATATATTGATTTTGTAACTAAATCCTGTCGATGGCCAAGGTGGGCCATATAGCGTTTGCTTTTTCAACCACCTATTTTTTTGAGAATGGTAACACAAATGACATGTCATATGTGTTCATAATTTACTTAAAGATTTGACATTTACGAAATGGGACGGTATAAATTGGGAAATATTGAAAACCTATTTCCAAAGTGGTGAGCCTTCTTCTTCTTTTCTGATTTTCACATCGGTGGCTACGTCAATCAGCAAAATTGTCGGATTTGGGGCTCAGAAAATCCACTCGTTACTGTAGAGAAGCAAATGCATCCACAACGAGTTACTGTTTGGTGCGGTTTTTGGTCTGGCGGCATCATTGGGTAATTTTTTTTTCGAAAATGAGCGAGGAGCCTCGGTTACAGTAAATGGCGAGCGTTACCGTAACATGCTCAACGAGTTGTTTCCAAAAATTGAAGAGGATGACATAGACGACATTTGGTTTCAACAGGACGGTGCAACTTGTCTCACTGCCAAAGTTACACTCGACCTTTTGGCCACCGTTTTTGAAAACCGAATAATCAGCCGAAACTCCGATATCAATTGGCCGCCTCGGAGCAGTGATTTAAGCCCGTTGGACTATTTGTGGGGAGCCGTTAAGGAAAAATGCTATGCGAACCATCCAGAGACGATTGATACTTTAAAACATCATAAAATTGGAGCCCAAACCATCGAAAATGTGCTTAAAAATTGGGTTGATCGAATGGCCTACTGTAAAGCTAGTCGTGGCAGTCATTTGAACGATATTATTTTTCATTCATAAATGACAATGTTCAATCTTCAAAATAAAAAAAAAAGTTTGAAGAAATATTGATTAGTTTTTTTTATAGCCGATTCAAAAAGAAAATTTTACATGGCCCACCCTATATATTATTGGTATATGTTTATATGCAAATTGAAATACCAGTTTTTAATTTTTTTGTTATATTTCTATCAACAAGTTAACTTACTTCATATGTATATATATTACAATACTATATATGCAATAATTTGTACATTTTCTGAAATGGAGAAAAAAATATAAAAATGTGAAAACACGAATTACGAAATTTTTTATAACAATTTCTCACACGAAGTGTAGTGCGTCAAAAATCTAGGGTCTGGTGCTACATGAAAAAGAAGAAAAAATAACAATCTGAGAAATAGACTTATAAATAGGAAAAAAACTGAAATGGAAAATACCTGTGAAATACCGGGTCCGGCACTCAAAGTGTAACCAATTAAGAAGGCCATAGATTTAGCTTGAAACATTACTTTTACTCAATTCAAAGTAAAAAATGTGTGAAAATAATACAAAGTTAAGAATCGCAAACGTTGCCGAGTAATGTAGAAACGTCCATGATCTGCCACCGAAAGGTTTTTCTGTCTACGGCTTCAAAGCAACCTCCAGAATACTTTCCCGATAATATTTCGCATTTACCTTGACGGTAGGCTCGATGAAAACGGTTGCAGAGCGTCCATCTGCGGGTACAGCGGCTCAAACCATTACCTGTGGCGGGTGCTGCCTCCTTCCTGCTTTGGTGTGAGATCATGCGTCTTTTAGATCTCGTAATGCTGAGAACAGTGACCGACGTAAACGCTGTCAGTTGTTACGATCAAACTAATGAGAACCCATGTAAATGAAAAATTCCTTCCTTCCGTATCGTAGTATCGTAGATTTCATATCACGATTTTTGAAAATTCCCGTAGAACCTTGTCAGCTGATTGCTCTCTCACCACACAGTGTTGCCAAGCAGTACATTTCGAAATCATTTACAAAATAAACTTAGAAAAATTGTTATTTTTATTAAAATAACTTAAAAGCACTTTTTAATAATGTTAATTATAGATAAATGAACTATTTGCATTTGTTGGTTTTTGCCTTTGGTTTATTAAACAATGAAAAATTGTAACTGATAACGCGGATGTGTGAAAAAGTGTGTAAGCAACAATATCGATATTGATCAATGGTAACATTGTGTAGATACAACCAAACACACACACACACAAACCGATGTTTAGTGTAAATATGTAACCAAAATAACGCAGTTGTTCTCTACGGGATGAGTTTTGCTCAGTTTTGTGCGCGTTAAGGCCTGCGGTAAGGGACTGCGTACGTCGGTCATTTTTTTCAGCATAAGGCTTGACTTTGAGATCATTTTCAGTATGCGATGGATGCTACGGTCAGATATTTTCAGTTCTTTCGCCCTTTGATTGGCACTTCGTCGGAGATTTCGCTCAAGTTACTTGTTCACTTTTTGAACCATTACACGTGACATTGCAGTCTTTTGATGGCCACCTCTATGACCTTCGCGATACTACCAGTATCATTGTAAAGAGTAATCGTGAGATAAACAAAAACTTTGTTTATTTTAAGGGGGGAAGTCCATGTTAGAAGCCTCAAAATCGGCCATTTTTTAAACATATTTTTAAAGGTGATAAAATAATTATATTAATTAGAAACTTTAACACAACTTTATTTAACCTTTTAAGAGTACAAAAAAAATTTTTTTTTTATTTTTTTTTTCAAAATGGCGGCTCAGCATCATTTCTTGTCGGCTGCCTACGGCGCGAGGTCCCAAACTGCTCCATTTATCACTCTTAATCTATCGATCTGAAACAAAAAAATAAAAGCGATTTCTTTTTATGAAATATTAACGGAAAGGATGAACCTTTAAAATTAAAGAAAAAGTATAAAATTAATTGTAAAATGAACTTTTGAAAAAAAGTCAGAATTTAGGGCTATTTTGTTGACATTTTGAACCCCCAAAAAGTAGTTTATCAACTCGAAATATCTAAAGTTTTTGGTTCATCCTTCCGGTAGTAACATACAAAAAGGCCTCACCAAATTTCAAACAAATCGGTCGATAACTTTTTGAGTTACAACACGAGCAGTTTTTAAAAATACAGTTTCGAGAAAAACGAGCTTAAAGTTTGAGGTGCAGGAGCGCGCGGACCGCTCTCTACCTAGTTAGTGGGCTGTAGAAGCTATAATATTGAGAATTTGGAGATGAAAATTTCACGGTATATTCCTAAGATACTATATTTTCAAGTTATCGAAAAACAAAAAAATCGATTTTTTGAGACTTCTACATGAGGCTCCCCCCTTAAGGTGCTCGAGCTCACGAACAATCGCTGGTTGGGATTTTCGATCCAAATATAAATCAATCACACTATTACTTTTGAAATCCTTCCTTTTTTCGTGTTTATTCTCGGCAAAATGTTTCCTCGCGCTTGTAAACAATACTTTGGACTGCATGTCCGCGCATCAGCTGCACGAGCGGTCTGAAGTTGGTTACACTTCGAGTGCCGGACTCTATGTATAAAAAAAACTTGAACTAGACTGGAAAACCCTGTAATAGAATGAATAAAGAATAGGTATCATCTCATATGCAAAAGGTAGCTAATACGATTATTAATGACCTTTGTAGACGGTGCATCTTTTTTCGTGAGGCCCTAGCGTACAACGTACTACAGTTTTTTATTTTATTTTGAACCTTAGGCAATCTGATAGGTACTAATAACCTTATTTCCCAAGAGACATTTGGATTTTTGAATGGAATAACGTGATGATCTCAACACTCGCCAGATCCTATAAACCGGTCGAGAAATATATTTTGTGTTTTTTCGTTTCTAACGGACAACATAAAATTTCTAAGACCTGCAATGTGGGTATATTTTGCGAAGAGCTGACGGTACCACACCATTTAGAGTCGAGACACTTCGAAAAACCTGTCTTCAGGATTGACAAGTGTTAAATCGCTGTCATTCGTGAAGTTTTTGGGCTTCAGGATGTAACTTCAGCTCGCCTTTTGTTTTCGTTATGGCGTGGGTGCATTTCAGCACTTTTTGGTTAATATCATAACCTGCATAATAACGCTGCACTTTAGTTTTTTTTTTTGCACTGCAGTTTTTTAAAGCATCTTGATTTATTTTACCGGTGAAAATAAGTTTTAAAGAGCTTCGTTCGACAAAAAGTTCCTCGCATAACTTTTGCATGGCTAAAATCGTTATGCGGAAACCTTCGATGCATTTTACCTGTGCCTTTCCCGGTAACTGGAGTTACCGCAAAAAATCTACATATTTATTTAATCTTTGAATTTTTCTTGTCACCTCGCCTAATCGGACACTTAAAAGCGTTTTTTAGTGGAAATTTTTTGCATCCAATTCGTCAAACAGATCATTAATTTTTTTAACAAACATCTGTGTGGGCTTAGCGCATTTGATCACGTAGTCGAGACTACCTAATAAATTTTAGTTCAAGGCCATGTCTATTAGAGGCTACGTAATTGCTCCAAAAAACTAGATTATACAGTTAGTAACATAAATAAGTATACAGGAGCCTGATTTATGGAATTGTTTGACGCTAACGCTTTCCTTAATATGTACTCAAAATATTTTACACATGGTAATTGTGTACTGGGATAAGCTTTCATATGCGCCTTAATGTAGCTGTAAATTTTAGGTACCGTTATCCACGTTTTGCTTTGTCTTTGATGCCAGCGAAATTTATGTCACAAAAATTAGTATATAGCAAACGATTATTCAGTTAGCATGACATTTATTTTTACATATTGATTAAAAAAGTTAAAGCTTTTGAAAGGAAATAATTAAAGTGAGTATACAAATTTTGGGCACCAAAAGGAAAAGAGCATTCTGATTAAAACAACTGATTCTAAAACATCACAAGGAACATTAATCATTACGAGAAATCGGTCGTTTGATAGATGGGAGTTTTGCTACAGTTTAAAAGATTGTGACTAAATATAAAAGTGCGGGAAGCACCACTAATAAAGAGCGTTGTGGGCGTCCGCCCCTCGTAAGTCCCAGAGAAAAAAGCTTAGTCGTACGGAAAATCAGGACAAACCCCAAAATAAGTGCCCCCAAATTGAAATCTGAAGTTTAAAATGTGACTGGAAAACAATTTAGCACCCAAACTATTCGCCGGGACTTGCATAGTGCTGGTTATCATGGGCGCAGTGTTAGGAAAAAGCTCTTCGTGAGTAGTGTCAATCGGAGTAAACGGATTTCATTCGATCATTCATTCGAGATCATGAGATCATATTTTCTGATGAGTGTAAGTTCAGTATCTGTAGATCTGGTGCCCGTGAAAAAGTTTGGAGAATAGTTAACCCAGAATTGGATCCAAACAATATGACCGGCACTGTGAAGCATGGAGGGGGCTCTGTGATGGTTTGGGGATGTATGGCTGCAAACGGGGTTGGAAACTTGGTATTTATCGAAAATATTATGGACCGATATGGTTATTTAAAAATTTTGAAAAATAATTTAAAAGAAAGTGCAACGAAATTGGTCCGAGCGACGTTTATCTTCCAGCAGGTTAATGACCCCAAGCACACATCCAACATTGTACGAGAGTGGCTGTTATACAATGTGCGAAAACAGCTGAAAACATCGCCACATTCCCCGGATACCAACCCAATTGAACATTTATAGGAACATTTAAAGCGGAAAATAACTAAGCATCCGATTAGAAATAAGGAACAACTGAAAAACGTCCTTCAAGAGGAATGGAATAAAATACCACCAGCTATAACTGAAAGCTTGGTGAAATCAATGTATCACGACTTAACGCGTTTGTAAAGTCTAATGATTATCCTACCAAATACTAGGATTTGATTTTAATTATGTTTTTGATTTCACAAATTCATAATATGATGAACTATATTACTTTTGAGACATGAATTTCTATAAAGTTTACTATAAAAAGCTATAATTTTATTCCTTTTTAAAATCTTGTCATTATGTGGATTAAATATGATTTTTGTATTTCATTCATGTAAAAAAACCCCAAATTTGTTATACCTTAGGTTGTTTGAAAGAATCTATTGGGGGAAAATTGAAAACGTGTCTGGCGTATACTAACTTCTGTTACTAACTGTATATTGGCCTCCGTTAGTTTCGGACAAATTTTAAATGGGGATTCATTTGATCAATATCAAACAATTTTTTTATTACCTGAAGCTTGTCACTCCATCTGATGTTAAAATATGATATTTAATTAAAGTATTTCGGACGGACTTTATCAAGCGATAATAATCATACATGCAAAAAATCTTTGTCTTCGTGCAGAAATAAAAAATAGTTTAAAAAAAGTAAAAAACACGCTTTTATTGCTAATCGAACTAAAAAGTAGAAAATAAATTTTAATGACAAAGGGACCTATAATGAAGTAATAGCAAATCGAACGATCAGTCATAGTCAACTACCCCAGAACAGAATTATAACAAAAATTAAGATACAAATAGAATAATTCAAATTAGAGTTAAAAGCGTGGGATGCTTGATATAGTAAATATTACAATCATTCTATTGGCAACTACCTGTGTACAGAGGGTTATGAAAGTGAAGCAAAATGCATCCCACGCTTTTAACTCTAATTTGAATTATTCTATTTGTATCTTAATTTTTGTTATAATTCTGTTCTGAGGTAGTTGACTATGACTGATCGTTCGATTTGCTATTACTTCATTTGTCATTAAAATTTATTTTCTACCTTTTAGTTCGATTAGCAATAAAAGCGTGTTTTTTAGTGTAGTTTTTTTAAACTATTTTTTATTTTCTACTTTTTAGTTCGATTAGCAAAAAAGCGTGTTTTTTAGTTTTTTTTTTAACTATTTTTTATTATGAATGAAAATTATTGTTATCATTGCAGTCAGTGAATAAATGATTCGATATATTCGTGTTATATTTAATTCCTTTCTTATCGACTGTGAGTCTAAAGCTATGCAGTTATCGGCCGTGATAAAGAAGTAATCGGGATGAAGAACTTATTTCGTGGAGGGAGCCTACATAAAGATTTTTCATTTTACAACCCAATTCACCTTACTTTTTGCCCACAGTAAAAAAAAGAAAATATTAATCCTGGCAATCCTAATAAGGATAATGGAAAACTTTTATCAAATTATTGCATTGTCATCGGTCCTTGATAGGTGTGCAAAATTTCAAGTCGATCTGATTTTTAGAAGCCAGTGAAAATTAAGCTCAAAGATTCCGTTACATACATACATACATACACACCGAGCTAATAAACGTGTTTTAAAAAGGGGCATTTTGTCAGAAATTAGTGTTAACATGCTAGTGTTGGAGGGCCCTTGATCGCAAGCCATATCATTTAAATTTAACTCCATTTTCTCTAGTTGTGTGATTTTTCAAAATGGACAAAAATGTGTTCGTTTATATACCACCACTGGACTTATAATAAGAATTTGGAACTCAATCCGTTATCCATGAAAAATAAACATTTATTGCCTATTTTATTTTCGCGTTGACCTTCCCCATGGTCCACAAACCCATCGATAACATCTTTAGCTGTATTATGGTGCAAGTTCGATTTGATGATTTCATCGAATAATAGAACAATAACACGGTGTGACAAAAAACAAAAAATTAAATATACTTTTATGGAGACCTAGCACGATTTGTGGCTATAGAAAAACTAAAAAAAATGGTATAGGAGAAATTTCCAATACACCCCCAAAATCTCACTTTATGGCCATAAAACCGTTCTTCAGTAGGTTGATGTGAACAATCACTCCTAACTTCGCCAATTTCCATCCGATTTCGAATTTGTTTTTTTAGTTCGAAAGAACAAAAACAAGCTTTTTTGACAGTGTGTTGACAATTGTTCTGAAATGACAACTGACGAGACTGTAGACGGAAGTATTCGGAATTTTTTTATTTTTTCTCTATTTTTTCAACTTTGACATCATTTTTGCGATATTATCCGATATTGAGGATGTTTTTTAGTACACTACTGTTATAGTGAATTTAATTCTGCGTCAAATGAGCTATATTTGACTGTAATTGAATTAAAATTCATAGAGTTGTGCGAGTTGTGCGAGTTTTAAGATTTTATTTTTTTTACTAATTTTATAGCAAGTGTCAGTATAAACACATCGTCCGTACGAAACAGTACAGGTTTAAAATTTTAAAAGATGTCGGGAAAAACTAATCTTCATTTCAAAAATGAAAACTAATGCGAGATGAGAAATTTACGAGTAAGCTCAGTGCAGTGGAAAGACGGGCATGGGAAAGTTTTAAATCATTGTGTGAGAAGTTCCTTGGAAATAAAAAGAGCTCTGATTATGTTGAAGTCGTCAAAGAGTTTTTGAGTGCGTACGAAAAAATGGAATGCAATATGTCCATCAAGATACACTTCCTGCACTCACATTTGAATTTTTTCCCGGAAAACCTGGGCCAGATGAGCGATGAACAGGGTGAACGATTTCACCAGGAGATAGGAGTCATCGAAAAACGTTTTCAAGGGAAGAACTCCATCAACATGCTTGCTGATTACTCTGGTCATTGAAACGTAAAACAAGTGATGACTGTTATAAACGGAGCAGGTCTAGAAACATGTTTGAAATGAAGATTAGTTTTTCCCGACATCTTTTAAAATTTTAAGCCTGTACTGTTTCGTACGGATGATGTGTTTATACTGACACTTGCTATAAAATTAGTAAAAAAAATAAAATCTTAAAACTCGCACAACTCGCACAACTCTATGAATTTTAATTCAATTACAGTCAAATATAGCTGATTCAACGCAGAATTAAATTCACTATAACAGTAGTGTACTAAAAAAAATCCTCAATATCGGATAATATCGCAAAAATGATGTCAAAGTTGAAAAAATAGAGAAAAAATAAAAAAATTCCGAATACTTCCGTCTACAGTCTCGTCAGTTGTCATTTCAGAAAAATTGTCAACACACTGTCAAAAAGGCTTGTTTTTGTTCTTTCGAACTAAAAAAACAAATTCGAAATCGGATGGAAATTGGCGAAGTTAGGAGGGATTGTTCACATCAACCTACTGAAAAACGGTTTTATGGCCATAAAATGAGATTTTGGGGGTGTATTGGAAATTTCTCCTATACCATGTTTCTTAGTTTTACTATACCTACAAGTTGTACTAGGTCTCTATAAAAGTATAATTTCACTGTCGCACAGTGTAATGCGACGGTGTGGGACGTAGTTGAAACAATTTTTTCTAAATTATTTAAGACATTGCCATCGAACTCCGGAACGATAAGTTAATGAGGCGTCAACGCGAAAGACATGATTTGTGGGCAAAGCAAAACCTAGATTGTTACGCATAAGCGTATATGCTTTGGAGGACATATAAATAATGTTTCGAGCGAATGCCTTTCCTCGTCACCATACCGATTTTTTTGGCCGCTGACGATCATTCTTGCGAAAGTTATAGCACCACTGCTTGAAGTTTTTTCCGCAAGTACTGCAAGACTACACAAATATGTATATTTTTGCTGCAGCTTCCCATTTTCCTTTTCCTTTCAATTCTTTTCTTTATTTCAATCTCGTTGCATCGATAGAAACGCCTGAGCAAATCGTTCGCGACTGCTAGAAATTTCTACGTCCTCACATATTTTTTTTTGTTTTAAAGAAGAAATATATATGTAAATACATACTAGCGAAAACCCGCCCGTTCCGCTGGTCGTCTTTAAAAAAATCTAGATTAATTAATTAAATTAAGCCGAAAAATACAGTGTGTTTTTTATAAAAATTCTCGCGCATGAATAGTAATGAAAGAAGTTTTGAATAGTAGTAGCAATTAAAAAACGTTTGATGTGATCTACTTTATTACTTTTTTTATTGTAATGCTCTTTGGTATACAATATTCTTCGTTTTTCCATGCGTTGTTGAATAAATGAACAATACCGATGGCTTACCAACTCTTGAGCATGAAACATAAAGTTGGCCATGAGAAAAACATGGGTATTCTAAATCAATACAACAAATTGATAAAGTTTGGCCTTGTGACTTATTAATAGTAATCGCAAATGCAAGGCGAACAGGAAATTGAAGACGTTTGAATTCAAACGGCATAACCGATGGTATCATTGGTATTGGCGGTATTAAAACGTCTTCACCAGAGTATTTTCCATTCAAAATTGTTGCTTCAATGACGTTATTCATCAATCTCTTAACTGTTAATCGAGTGCCATTACATAGTCGTGGTTGATTTATGTTTCTCAACATAATAATCGGTGCTCCTATTTTCAAGTTTAGCATGTGTGGCGGTAATCCAGGTAAATCAAGGGAATTCAAAAATTCAGTGGGATAATTTACAATATCATCTTGATTTGTAACAGTGTCAACGGATCGATATGTTTGGTATGTTAGTCAAAATAGCCGCATTCATTTCATTCACATCTTTATTTTTGCCAGCCATGATGGCTCATTCACTAAGCCAATCATGATTTTTGTAATTTTGAGGCAAATTTGGGAAAATACTTTAAATTAACTGTTCTTTCGTTTGACTTATTTGACAAAAGTTTGGTTGTAAAGTTATTAAGCCAGTTAAATTATCGACAGGAACTTTGCCATTTCCAATTTCCAATAATTGCTGTGAAAATGCAGCAGCTGATGGATCATTTTGCATTAGAACACGTACATTTGTAGTTAGTTTGAGTGTTTGAACATGTCTCCACAAATATGATGATTTCAAACATGCAGCCAATTCATCTGCTACAGTTGCTCGAGGAATAACTGGCAGTGTTTGTCTAAAATCACCTGCCAGCAGCACTAAGGCACGACAAAACATTTCATTTTTACTACGTAAATCTCGTAATGTCCTATCAAGCGTTTCCAGTGACTTTTTATGTGCCATCGTGCACTCATCCCATACAATTACGTGTCCGAAAAAGCGGAGAAGGAGAAGAGAACTGTTCTATTCCCCCCCGCTTTAACCCAGCTATGTGTTCAGGTACAAATGACTTGTTTGCGTGAAGTCTGATATAAAATAAGTTCTATTTACTCTTCTTAAATTTATATAAACTTTTCCAGGCGAAGTAAAAAAACTGACATATATTTGCTTCAACCGTATATTTGTGAGTACACAGGCACGTAAATATATGAATGATATTGATATGATCATATTAGCATAACCTTTCTGCAAAAAATTAAGGAAACGATCACCAATCCCGCCGGCAATGATACAATGAATTTTTCACTATAACTGACTTCAGATTAACGTTTATATAATAAGCGTATATGTAACATTTTAAAATTTTTTAGAATTTGTTTCTTAATTTTTAATAATAAGTGGTCTTCCTCTTTCTCTTCCTCTTCCTGTAGGTATTACTTTTCCTCTTCCATCTCCAGCTCCATCTCCTTTCTTTATCCCGGAAACGGGCAGTAAAAATAAATAAAAAATAAATAATTGGCGCGTACACTTCTGTTAGGTGTTTGGCCGAGCTCCTCCTCCTATTTGTGGTGTGCGTCTTGATGTTGTTCCACAAATGGAGGGACCTACAGTTTCAAGCCGACTCCGAACGGCAGATATTTTTATGAGGAGCTTTTTCATGGCAGAAATACACTCGGAGGTTTGCCATTGCCTGCCGAGGGGCGACCGCTATTAGAAAAATGTTTTTATTAATTTTGCTTTCACCGAGATTCGAACCAACGACCTCTCTGTGAATTCCGAATGGTAATCACGCACCAACCCATTCGGCTACGGCGCCCAGTGGTGCAAAACTGGAATTTACTATTTAAAACAGTCTACAGCACACATTTCTTGACCGATTTGCAATTTATTTTTTTTCAATTGCTCAGGATTAAATTGCTAACTCTGTCGTTGCGGATTTTTAAAATATTTTGCTAATATTGAAATATTTAAACAAATACATTTAAAAAACAAAACTTACAAACTTACAAAACTTACAAAATCTTTTAAAAATTAATTATTTTTATGAAACTTGGTATCCGCGGGTTTTCTGGGTCGCTGATTGCAAATATGATGTCAGATTGTCAAAATTCCAAATGGCGGATCCAATATGGCGGTCAAAATTTTCTTATAGTTAATTATTGTTTATGAAACTTGGTATCCGGGGGTTTTCGGGGTCGCTGATGACGAATCTGATATCATATTTACAAAATTCAAAATGGCGGATCCAATATGGCGGAAAAACTTTTTTAAATCCAATCGAATTCGCTTTAAACTTGTTACCTGAGGGTTTTTGGGGTCGTTGATTACGAATATAATGTCAGATTTTTTAAATTCAAAATGGCGGATCCAATATGGCGGTCAAAATTTCTAAAACTTAATTATTTTTTATGAAACTTGACATACGGGGGTTTTCAGGGTAGCTGATTACGAATCTGATATCATATTTGCAAAATTCAAAATGGCGGATCCAATATGGCGGAGAAATTTTTTAAAATTTATTCGAATTTACTTAAAACTTGTAACTCGGGGGTTTTTGGGATCGTTGATTACAAATCCGATGTTAATATTCCTAAACTTTAAATGGTAGATCTGATACGGTGAAAAGTTGCAAAACAGGGTAAAGGCGAGAAGAAAAGATCTCGAGTCAGTAAAGGTGAGAGGAAAAGTTCTCCAGCCAGTAAAGGCAAGAGGAAAAGATCTCCAGCCAGTAAAGGCAAGGGGAAAAGATCTCCAGCCAGCAAAGGCAAGAGGAAAAAATCTCCAGCCAGTAAAGGCGAGAGGAAAAGATCTCCAGCCAGTAAAGGCGAGAGGAAAAGATCTCCAGCTAGTAAAGACAAGAGGAAGAGATCTCCAGCCAGTAAAGGCGAGATACAAAGATCTCCAGCCAGTAAAGGCAAGAGGAAGAGATCTCCAGCCAATAAAGGCAAGAGGAAGAAATCTCCAGCCAGTAAAGGCGAGAGACAAAGATTTCCAGCCAGTAAAGGCAAGAGGAAGATATCTCCAGCCAATAAAGGCAAGAGGAAGAAATCTCCAGCCAGTAAAGGCAAGGGGAGAAGATCTCCAGCCAGTTAAGGCAAGAGGTCTAGTAATAGTCTAATAGTCTAGTAGATTTTAAAGACAAAGTTTTACATTCTCTTTGATTCAAATTGCTGTATAAGTTCTTCTATTTCGGGATCATTTGCTGCAGAATTGCTTCTCCATTCTTTTCTTAATGAGGCTATGTAAAGGTCTGAAGAAACTAAAAGTTTATGTATTAAGTCTTCATTTGTTATGGTTCGTGACATTTTACGAGTATTGAACTCCCTAAAACGTTTGAAATCCTTATTTCTGGCTTCAGCAGCCTCTTCTGAATATTTCCCTATAGGTAGTAAAAATGTCTCTATTACTTTACCACCATGTATCAACACTTTATGAATAGAAGATGGCATATAGTACCAGGGATAGAGCTTTATGAACAACTCAGCTGTTTTGCAAGTATAGTCGTTAAAAAAGTCTGTTGGTACTTTTCTACTTCCACTTAACATTTTTAAAATTATACTAAATCTATATATTAACTCTTTATCTACTTTTGTTATTTCTGATGTTAACTCAATATCCTGAAAAAATGTACGCGCAGTGTTGCCATCATTAGAAGATCCAGAACCATGTGCTGGCTGATCTATTATAAGCCCCATTTTTTCTCTAAACTCTTTACAAATTTTTTGTTTAGTATTTCGAAGAAGCACTTTATGATCATCAGATCTTACACTCCACCGGGAAAAATCTAATCGATATGCTATATGCAAAATGCATTCCATCATTCTTATCCACATGTACAATACAGAAAGGCCAAATTCAAAAAAACATTGGTTTTCTTCTTTGTTTGCGAGTCTGACTAAATTGTTCATTTCGGATGTTTTTGCTCCACAAATATAGCAAGGTTGTAGGTGTATCTGTTAAAGCTTGGCAAACTTTACCATCCACCATAGTTAGAGCCATGTCTGCTTTAATTATATAGGTGCCTTCAGATTTTTCAACTATTATTGGTTGCAATTCTCTAATTTGATTTTTAATGTCATCCACTTTCGACTGAGTCCTTTCCTTTGTTTCTTTCGCGAATTCAAAAGAAATTGGAACGCAACGTTTTGGTGACGATGGATGAGGATTTTGCCATACAATTTTTGAATTATCAGTTGTTTTTAAGCACAAAGGTACCATTGACACTGCAAATATTGATTCATCTGAGGCATTTGATTCACTGAATTTTTGCTTATATATGCTTTGATCGGAAGAACCATCGCATCCATATTTTAAAATGAAATCTAAATTGCAAGTTTTATTTAATTCTTGAAAATGTGGAAGGGATAAACTAGAATCCTTAAGAAGTCGAAGTACAGTATGATTTATTAGGGACTGTAATTCAATACTTGCACCTAATTCTGTAATGAGTATGTTCGAAGGGTAACAACTCTTTTTTGCTTCAAGAATTTGATGGTATGTTGGAAAAATATTTGCATTTCGTTTCTTAGCCTGAAATTGTATTGATTCGTATTGATATTTTGAAAGTTTTGGGTCTTCGATTAAAGCTAACGCTTCTTCTGCCGAGAATTTAATAAAATCTGTGTTATCATTTTGATCTTCAGTATTTTCTACCTTCATTAAAAATACTATTTTTGTTGCTAATTTACTTCTTCCACTTTTTCTCAATATTCGCAAAAATGATTCTTGTATTTCTGATTCTGTATAAGACTCTTCAATCATTATTAATTTTCGTCTTTTTGTGGATGCAGAAGCTTTTTCAAAATTGTCAGTACATTTTCTACCTGTTTTTGTTTTTGCTTTTGTAAAATCCACAATAAAATCAGTTTCTAACCATTTTTTTAATTTTTTTTTCAAAACTACTTTTAACGTACATAGAATCATTCCATTTCTTTTTAAATGTGCTGAAAAAAGACCTAGTCAAATCATTTTTTACAATTTCTAATTGTTTCGAATCCAGAACAAATTTAACTTCCAAATGATCAAGTAAATCTTGTATATCATTACTTTTATTTTCTATAAAAAAGTTTCAAAGAACTGCCTTTGATACTTTGAAGTAGTCCATTGTAGCTTTTCAGATATTTACAAAATAATATAAATAATATGTCAAATAATTTTAAAACAAAAGCACAGTTTTCAAAAATCTAAGATAATATATAGATTACAATTTACAATAATCATAAAACAATCAGACCGACAACATTACTTACCAAATTTTAAAATCTTTGTAAAATGCCTCAACAGGTAAGCTATTGTACTTATAATATATAAGATTGAACTCATATGTGAGAAAAGTTATGTTAAATGCTTAACACGCCATCTATGAGAAACTGACACTACTTTATTTTGTCGGTCGATAATACAGAAAATTTTTAAATTGACTTTTTTCGCTAGATAACTTTATTCTTGCTTTTTTAACACTAAACCAGTTTTTCTTTTATGTTCCTACGTAATAATATTTCCGATCTATTATTAGCAAGCTTATAGAGTAATAACGTGTAAACTAGTGGAAAATTATGTTCATTTCATGAACATAAAAACGTTATGGTGAAAATAAAAAATTGAAATGTTTCCAAAATCAAAACTATCAATGTGCAATACTTATTCTAATAGACCATTCACTGAAAACTTAAAATTTTTGAAGTCATAGTGAAAAAACGAAATTTTAAATGTTATAAAATATATAATATTGTCATTTTTTCTACAAGCCACTGGCAAAATATATACTTTCTTCTAGGTCAATTGATTTATCTCGATCCAAGGATACTTAGTTTTTCATTTATTAAGTCGCATTTCAATTACGAAACAAATTTTACGAAAAAAACCGTATTTTTAAAACAGAAAATGGTTCCAAAAAAAATTGAATGATCAATTTTAAAAATATCTACAGACAAGTCGTCATGTTAATAAGTGTCACAAACATATTAAAATCGGTCAAAGTGTTCTAAAGATATCTTTTCGATAAAAATCACACACACACACTTTGAAATATTTGCTTTTAACTTTGAATTTATACTTTTTAGATAAAATTAAGTTGACTTTGAATAATATTGAAAAATGCAAAATATTCACGATTACAAAATGAAAACAAATGTTACAAAATGTTGATACTTAGATTTTTACATTCCATAAGGATTAGCAAATAGATCATTTCATTTTTTTTACTTTCTTTCAATAAAACGTTATTGCATGTGCTAGAAGAGGACAAAACATTAAAATGAAAAGGTCTATTACTTTTCTCTATACGCAGTTCAATAAAATTTAAAATTGAGAAAAACAAATTTATCAAGTTGATGACCACTAAAAAAATTTAATAAATAATCAAATTTAATTGTTGAAAGAATAGTAAATAATAAAATGTGACTGTGTAATTTATTATAAAATACGGTGAAATCATTTGAAAAAAAGGTTACAACTCAAATTTTATTAAATACATAGTAATGAATCATCAAAAATGAATTGTTTGAATTATAATATCAGATTCGTAATCAGCTACCCTGAAAACCCCCGTATGTCAAGTTTCATAAAAAATAATTAAGTTTTAGAAATTTCGACCGCCATATTGGATCCGCCATTTTGAATTTTGACAATCTACCCCTCTAATATTGTATCAAATGTATACAATACATATGTACGTAGGTATGTGAGTGCTTTTGTAGTAGGTTCACTTTAGCGAAATGGAAAAACACACATATCTACTTATTATTGCGCAAAAACTTACCTATACGAAGAGCGGGGACGGCAGAGTTCGTGCAACAGCTGAAAAACACTGTGCAGGAAATGGCTTCTATCGCGGAGTTAAAGCCGAGTGCCGCGATAGAGATACGAGATCTCGACTCTTTGACTGAGAAGACGGAGGTAGAAATAGCAGTCCGGAAACTGCTCACCAACCCAAAGGAACAGATACAGACGAGGATAACGGCGCCGAATGTGCGGAAGCAAGTATGTGCTCTGTGAATAAATATAAAAGTGCGGAAAGCACCATTATTAAAGAGCGTTGTGGGCGTCCGCCGCTCTTAAGTCCCAGAGAAAAAAGCTTAGTCGTACGGAAAATCAGGACAAACCCCAAAATAAGTGCCCCCAAATTAAAATCTGAAGTTGAAAATGTGACTGGAAAACAATTTAGCACCCAAACTATTCGCCGGGTTTTGCATAGTGCTGGTTATCATGGGCGCAGTGTTAGAAAAAAGTCCTTCGTGAGTAGTGTCAATCGGAATAAACGGATTTCATTCGATCATTCATTCGAGATCATGAAAAATAGAACCAAACGTTTTGAAACCAAGTCATATTTTCTGATGAGTGTAAGTTCAGTATCTGTGGATTTGGTGCCCGTGAAAAGGTTTGGAGAATAGTTTACCCAGAATTGGATCCAAAGAATATGACCGGCACTGTGAAGCATGGAGGGGGCTCTGTGATGGTTTGGGGATGTATGGCTGCAAACGGGGTTGAAAACTTGGTATTTATCGAAAATATTATGGACCGATATGGTTATTTATATATTTTGAAAAATAATTTAAAAGAAAGTGCTACGAAATTGGTCCGAGCGACGTTTATCTTCCAGCAGGTTAATGACCCCAAGCACACATCCAACATTGTACGAGAGTGGCTGTTATACAATGTGCGAAAACAGCTGAAAACATCGCCACATTCCCCGGATACCAACCCAATTGAACATTTATAGGAACATTTAAAGCGGCAAATAACTAAACATCCGATTACAAATAAGGAACAACTGAAAAACGTCCTTCAAGAGGAATGGAATAAAATACCACCAGCTGTAACTGAAAACTTGGTGAAATCAATGTATCACGACTAAACGCGTTTGTAAAGTCTAATGATTATCCTACCAAATACTAGGATTTGATTTTAATTATGTTTTTGATTTCACAAATTCATAATATGATGAACTGTATTACTTTTGAGACATGAATTTTTATAAAGTTTAATATAAGAATCTATAATTTTATTCCTTTTTAAAATCTTGTCATTATGTGGATTAAATATGATTTTTGTATTTCATTCATGTAAAAAAAACCCAAATTTGGTATAACTTAGGTTGTTAGAAGGAATCTATTGAGGGAAAATTGAAAACGTGTCTGGCGTATACTAACTTCTGTTACTAACTGTATATTGGCCTCCGTTAGCTTCGGACAAATTTTAAATGGGGACTCACTTGATCAATATCAAACTATTTTTTTATTACCTGAAGCTTGTCACTCCATCTGATGTTTAAATATGATATTTAATTAAAGTATTTCGGACGGACTTTATCAAGCGACAATAATCATACATGCAAAAATCTTTGTCTTCGTGCAGAAAAAAGGGGCATTTTTGAGAAATTCCTAGTGTTAAGATGCTAGTGTTGGAGGGCCCTTGATCGCAAACCATATCTTTTAAATTTCTCCCCCATTTTCTCTAGTTGTGTGATTTTTCAAAATGGACAAAAATGTGTTCGTTTATATACCACCACTGGACTTATAATAAGAATTTGGAACACAATCCGTTAACCATGAAAAATAAACATTTATTGCCTATTTTATTTTCGCGTTGACCTTCCCCATGGTCCACAAACCCAACGATAACATCTTTAGCTGTATTATAATAATAAGCAAAACCTAGATTGTTACGCATAGGAGTATATGCTTTGGAGGACATATAAATAATGTTTCGAGCGAATGCCTTTTCTCGTCACCATACCGATTTTTTTGGCCGCTGACGATCATTCTTGCGAAATTTATAGCACCACTGCTTGAAGTTTTTTCCGCAAGTACTGCAAAACTACACAAATATGTATATTTCTGCTGCAGCTTCTCATTTTCCGTTCCTTTCAATTCTTTTCTTTATTTTAATCTCGTTGCATCGATAGAAACGCATGAGTAAATCGTTCGCGACTGCTAAAGATTTCTACGTCCTCACATATTTTTTTGTTTTAAAGAAGAAATATATATATGATGCTTTCCATTTCGATTCAACCGGGCTATTCGGGTCATGTTCTTCGATTTCGATGAAACTTAAATATGTTGCTCTCTGGTCAAAATAATGAGACACGTATTTTTTTGTTCGCCCGAAAAAAAATTTTTTCAAGAGTTATCGGCAATTTTGTTTTTCTGCTCAAAATCGATTGTTTTTAATTATATAAGAAACAATTTTTTTTAAATGCCCATTACTTAGTCAAATATGAACCGATTTTAATAATTCTGGGTTCAAAATGATCGTAATTACTTACACGAGCGACTTCATGTAGAAACAATTGCAAAAAAGTAGTTAAACATTTTTTATTTAGCAAAAAAGAAAAAAAATCAGATTTTTTTCGAAATTCAATATTTCAAAAAGTGTATTTTTTTTTTTTATAACTTTTTCCAAATCAAGAGGACACCTCAAACTTCAATTAAGCTGAATGCCTCGTAGCTAAAATGAGTTGTTTTTGAGTAATGAATTTTTGAGTAAAAAACCTGTTTCGCACTTTTTGTTTTTTGCAAAATAAAACATGTTCTACTACTTTTTTGCAAATGTTTCTACATGAAATCCCTTGTGTAAGGAATGACGATCATTTTGAACCCAGAATTATTAAAATCGAATCATTTTTGACTAAGTTATGAGCATTTAAAAAAAAAATGTTCCTATATTATTAAAAAAAAATCGATTTTGAGCCGAGAAACAAAATTGCCGATAAAGCTTGAAAAAAATTTTTTCGAGCGAACAAAAAAATACGTGTCGCATTATTTTGACCAGAGAGCAACATATTTGAGTTACATCGAAATCGAAGAGCATGTCCCGAATAGCCCTTTTGAATCGAATGGAAAGAATCTATATAAGGAAATTTATTTTAATTTCTCATAACTTAGTCAAAAACAAGCCGATTTGACTGATTGTCGGTTCAAAATAATCGTAATTACTTACACGAGCGACTTCATGCAGAAACAATTGCAAAAAAGTAGTTGAAAATGTTTTATTTTGCAAAAAACAAGAAGTGCGAAACAGGATTTTTACTCAAAAATTCATTACACAAAAACAACTCATTTTAGCTACTAGGCATTCAGCTTAATTGAAGCTTGAGGTGTCCTCTTGATTTGGAAAAAGTTATACAAAAAAAAAAAATACACTTTTTGAAATATTGAATTTCGAAAAAATTGAAATTTTTTTTCTTTTTTGCTAAATAAAAAATTTTCAACTACTTTTTTGCAATTGTTTCTACATGAAGTCGCTCGTGTAAGTAATTACGATCATTTTGAACCCAGAATTATTAAAATCGGTTCATATTTGATTAAGTTATGGGCATTTAAAAAAAATGTTTCTTATATAATTAAAAACAATCGATTTTGAGCAGAAAAATAAAATTGCCGATAACTCTTGAAAAAATTTTTTTCGGGCGAACAAAAAAATACGTGTCTCATTATTTTGACCAGAGTGCAACATATTTGAGTTACATCGAAATCGAAGATCATGACCCGAATAGCCCGGTTGAATTGAAATGGAAAGCATCATATATGTATAATTGGCGCGTACACCCTTTTTGGGTGTTTGGCCGAGCTCCTCTTCCTATTTGTGGTGTGCGTCTTGATGTTGTTGGACAAATGGGGGGACCTACAGTTTTAAGCCGACACCGAACGGCAGATATTTTTATAAGGAGCTTTTTCATGGCAGAGATACACTCGGTGGTTTGCCAATGCCCTGCCGAGGGGAGGTTTGTTGGGAATAATAGGGACGACCGTTGGGGAAAGGTGTACAGGATCTGCGGGGCCGTCGAAACGAGATGGTTAGCTCTCTTCGCATAGGTGACTCTATGTTATCTTGACCTGGTCGCCATACAGAGTGTTATTGCCTTCAAGTTGTATGCCGCTGCTGCAGGAAGCATGATTATCCGACGGTGATGTGGAAAGGGGGTATTTGGAATGTAAGAGGGTTCTGAATGAGTGTGTGCTCATCAAGTGGCAAGACCGTTAGGACAATAGTCCCAAAGGCTGTGTGACATATGAGTACATTCGGGATGTTTCATTTGTCGGCGAAAATCCTGATTTTGAATTTTCCCTTAGCCTGGGTTTCCTCTTTACAGGACTTGCTCCAACCTGTTCTTGAGTTGGGCCCTTAGGGGAGTATCGTGGTGGTTGTGGCTTAACACCCAAATGCGGGTAGAGCCTTTTTGGCCCGATATAGAGTTGGATTGCAACCGGGGGCCGGACCCATAGTATGGTAGAGGTTTAGATAGGCGTCGAACACCACGAAGGTAGGTAGTGTGTCCATTCCGCACTGCCAATTGGTAACGTTATATGTTTTTGGGGCGCTAATCACCGCATTGATTTTATCCGTTGTGCTTTTGAGCAGAGTTGGGTCGGACCGTCGCCGGGAAGTACTCACGTTAAAAAACATCGGACGCTGACCCTTATCTTCAAAGCAGCCTACCTGCTTTCATCGTCATGCCCTATTCACAAAAAAAATGTTTTATATCATACAAACTTATAAACATATAATAGTTTATAAACATAAATTCCCAATTCAAAAATTATGTTCAAATGAATCTTTATACTCAACTTCTGCTGATTGAAAAAAAAATGTTTCGCGATATATTTTCTGAATTATGTTTTGTACTCACTTTTGTAGTATTACATATTACATTATTATTACATGGCTTACTTTTACAATCAATTTACGTTATCACAAATATACAATATAATATATTATTTACATTCAAAAATTCATTTAACTTTATTCACTTAAAACTTTCCTCCCCCAAAACTCGAATGTCACAAGTAAGCAAACCTCACCCTTAATTACACCTACCCCTCTAATATTGTATCAAATGTATACAATACATATGTACGCATGTGAGTGCTTTTGTAGTAGGTTCACCAGAGAACGTAAATTCATAGAGAAGGCTCAGGAACGAATGGGCAGGTTAAATGTCAAAACACATCAAAACGAGGGTAGGAAGTTAACAGAAGAGAGTTAACATAGCGGAGCGTAGTCAACAGAAATAAATATAGCGTTTGCATTGAAATGTAAAATGCCATGATTTGGTGTTAGGGAAAAGAAAATAACAGCAGACTTGTACATTTTTCTTTCATGCTTATTTCCCGTCGGCATTTTGCATGCGCAAATGGATTATTTCTTGTGAGATGAATAAATTAATTCTAAGTAACGCAATAGCACCGTAGGCCTAAGTAGCTAGTGTGTTCTATCAATTAGTGTTATATTTCATATTTCTCTAGTAAATAATAATAATAATAATTCTAAGTATACGCATGCATGAATATGAAATTTTAAGTATCTAATTGACTAAATTGTATTGAATTTAGGTGTATTATCAAAATTATTCAAATATCATAAAAAAAAATAACTTTGTAAACCATTCATTTACAACAAGGTTTATTATTCAGCAAAGTGTTGAATTAATATTTATAACATCTACCATCCATATTCATGTGGGCAGAAAAAAACATGACTTGCCCAGCTCATACACCTCTCATACACATCTACATACATATAAAGAATTCAAAGCAAATAGACAAACGTATGCAAACATATTTCTAATATACATATGTATGCAAAAATCACATTTCTTTTTCATGCTTATTTCCCGTAGGCATTTTGCATGCGCAAATGGATTATTTCTTGTGAGATGAATAAATTAATTCTAAGTATATGCATGCATGAATGTGAAATTTTAAGTATCTAATTAACTAAATTGTATTGATATTAAGTGCATTATCAAAGTAATTTCAAAATATTCACATAAAAAATTGGCTTTGTAAACCATTCATTTGCATCAACGGTTATTATTCAACAATATGTGTCCTTTCTAAATTTTTATATCCATATGTGTGTATGTAGGTATATTCATATACTAAATAGATATAACATCTACCATCCATATTCATGTGGGCAGAAAAAAATTTTGAACTTCCTAATGACCTTAAAGCTTGCAGTGCCATGGGCGGTTGGAATATCATATTTCATAAATACATTACGGATGGACTTTATGAGATGGCAATAGTCAAACATGCAAAAATTGGAAATTTATGCACGACAACGATCCCAAACATACTGCGGAGTGGTTAAAAACTGGCTTTCGCAGGAAAATATTACCCAGCTTGATTGGCCAGCACAAAGTCCGGATTTAAATCCAATCGAAAACTTGTGGAATGAAAAAACTTTGGAAAAAAATTTAAAAATATCGATGAACTTTGGTGTGAGCAGTTATACAGAATAACGGCTATTCTACCAAATATTGATATGGTAAATAATAATAGTCAACAATCTTTTCTCAATTCTTACAAATATTTCATATTTTTTACAGAAATCAAAACTGCGCTAAGTCTTTGTCCAAATCCCACTATGACCAAATAAGAATTACTTCTATTTTATCATATTTTTACTAGGGAAAACTGTCTACTTTAAGTTATTTTGTCTTATAATAAAGTGTTAAATATAATTAGTTAAAAAAACTGGATTTAATTTGGTTTCATATCATTTAATCGAGCATTATATTGAACTTTTTTTAAGTGCGCTAAACGTTTAAACGCTAATATATGTACATATATAAACATACATACATACAATTACGCGCAATTTTCATAAAAAAACCAAAAAGAACAAATCTGTAAACATGCATACAAATCATATGGACATATCAAATGAACAAATCTGTTCTGTACGCAAGCAAATGTAAGCTAATGTAAACTACATTTTTTTACATTTGCGTATCACTCTCTCCCTCTCATTTCTCTCCGGCAGCCATATTAATTAATTTCCTACTGTTAACTTGTGCTGATTTCATTTTCTTACCCGTGTATTGTTAGAGCCCAAAATGAGAAACGGGCCGGGACTGCGCCTTCTCTATGAATTTACGTTCTCTGGGTTCACTTTAGCGAAATATAAAAACACACATATCTACTTATTATTGCGCAAAAACTTACCTATACGAAGAGCGGGGACGGCAGAGTTCGTGCAACAGCTGAAAAGCACTGTGCAGGAAATGGCTTCTATCGCGGAGTTAAAGCCGAGTGCCGCGATGGAGATACGAGATCTCGACTCTTTGCCTGAGAAGACGGAGGTAGAAATAGCAGTCCGGAAACTGCTCACCAACCCAAAGGAACAGATACAGACGAGGATAACGGTGCCGAATGTGCGGAAGCAAGTATGTGCTTTCCTCACGCTATCTGCAGAAGGGGCCGCGAAGCTCCTCAAGATCGGCGATATAAAGATCGGCTGAGTTCGAGTAAAGATGCGACCATGCGAACAGATTAATTGATGTTATCGTTGCCTTAGAATGCAGGGAATAAGTGCACAAAATAAAAGACTGCAAAGCAGCCCCCAATTGGATTCACTGCGAAACTCGACCGCACTGACCACCTGCCAGTGTCAAGGAGATGCCATCTAGCTAAGAAGTGATGAGAGAACTCCGGGCAAATGGAAGTCGCACAGCAAATGCGGTCATCATCAGCGAGCAGTACGAACGGATTGCCAATAGAACGTTCGAAGACGAAAGAGTAACACGGAGCCGGTCGTTGCTACACATACGTTCAAAATAAACGCTTCACAATGCTGAGCTGCTATCTTGCCCCAGCCACAGTACTGAACAGTTTAGAACGTAACTGGACCTTATTGAGGATAAGGTTCGGGAAATAGGAGGCCCCTTCATCGTAGCCGGAGACTTCAACGCCAAGGCTGTCAAGTGGTGTGCCCCTACTACGAACACACGAGGAAGACATATACTAGACATGGCTGCCAGACTGGTGCTTGTAGGGGCAAACACAGAATACGCCACTACTTTTAGGAGACCAGGATGTGAACACATCACGCCGGATATCACTCTAGTGACTAATAGCCTGGCTGGGTGAGAAGTTCTGCAGCGCATTGCCAAAAGCTACGATGCATCAGCGCCCTGCGCGGGGATACGCTCAAGAAGACGACCTATGTACTGGTGTTCATCAGAAATCGCAGAGCTCAGGAGAACCTGCTTCCGTAATAGAAGAAGGTACATCAGAGTCCGACGAAACAAAAAAGCAGACAATCTCGAAAAGTTCTGAAGCAAGCAATCTTCGCCAGTAAGATGGCAAAATATGAGGAACTTCGAAGGGATCTAAATAGCAGTAATTGGGGTCTGGGATATAAAGATATAACGAGAAGCTAAATGCCGACTCCACACCCGTACATCTAGAGAGTGATGCTATCAGCAAAATAGTAAATAGACTGTTCGCCACGTACCCCATGCTATGCGGGGGCCGAGACCCAAGGTAACGAGATTCTCCCACCCTTCACTGAGGAAGAAACAAAGCTCCAGGACCAGATGGCATCCCAGCTGAATCTCTCAAACATTTGGCTGAAAGCCGACCAAGCTGAGGAAAATACAGAAACTGATGCTGATCAATAAGGGTAAGGGTGGCATGCTAGATAGCGCCGGGAAATTGCTTGAGAAACTCATACAGCACAGGCTTGCAGAGTCTGTTGAGAGTGCAGGATGATTGTCAGCAAGGCGATGCGGTTTCCGACGCGAAAAATCAACCCTTGGCGCAATAGAGGAGGTGGTAAGCAGCGCTCAACGCAATCGCATTTACCCGAACCACATCACCGTTCTGGAAACGCTTGATGTACGAAACGCCTTTAATAGCCTAAAAGAAAGCTAATTATGGCGTGCAAAAACTCAATTCTCCTGTACAGCAGCGAAGTATGGGGAATTGTGCTAAACTGCAAAGCCAAGCGCAAAGCACTGGACGCTGTGCAATGAACAGAGTCACTCGAAGTCATCTCAGCCTATCGCACTGTCTCAGGCGTAGCAATTTTCGTGATCGGCGGGAAGATACCCGTCGACCTCATGGTCCGGGAATGAATGAATGCTCCAAGAAGAAACACGTCGGAGAACGGAGATACTAAACCATGGGACTCTGAACCAAGTGGCAGATGGACGGCGAAGCTGATTCCATCAATTAACAAATACGCCCGAGGCACTTCGGGGAAGTGAAGTACTTCTTAACTCAGTTCCTCTCGGGCCACGGATACTTTCGGATATGCCTATACCGCATGGGCAAGGTAACCGATTCCATGTGCATATACTGTGAAGCGCTGAGCGATAACGCTGAACACACGTTTTTTAGTTGTAACAGATGGCTCGCGGAAAGAAAGGGAAGGGTCTCTCCCCAGAAGGAGAGGAGAAACCGTTTTAGTGGTCACACCACACGACGCAGTAGACGACGGTCGCTGTAAGTGCAAAGACATTTTGAACCCTACCTCACCCACCAAAAACAAAAAACACGCAAAAAAAAAAAAACGGGCGGTGGTGGCACCCTTTTGTGAACATTTTCGCCCACAACATATGGCTCAAATTGTAGGGTGGATTTTGCCGATGCAACTTGATCCTTCGGGAACAAAAACAAGCCTGTTCGCCTGTTGTGAGGATCCGCGTACTCGACACAACCTATCGTTGTTCATTTTCCTTGTTTCAAAACATGCGCGCTTTAAAAAAACGCGAAATCACTTCACTCACTTTCAGAAATTAACTCGCAATAGTACTTAAAATTTGTGAATTTTCGCAAAATGTCGCAAATGCTTTTAAAAACCGAATTGACTGCGAAATTGGGAAATTTATGGGACAAATTTGAGGATGCGGAAAAGCAGCGAGTCACTCTGGTAATTTCACAAAACTGAAGTCCCGTTATTTAATATTCTGGTCCGAATACATTACGCCCCTCCCACAAACTTGTCACATTTCTAATTGGTTTTAATAATACTCTTTTTTTTCGGGACAGACTAGCAAGTGCAGCACTGTGACACAATTAAATCCATTGTACTGCACTCGGTTTCACTTTTTAATTTTCTTTAAATCTACTCGACCTCCGAAGAAATCTCAAAGAGTCAGAGATTTCGTTTCCTGCGATACCCATGTGTCCCGAGACCCATGTTAGCATCAGGCTGTAATGTATACCGACACAGTTCAGGCTGGATTTATAGGACTCGACTACCCTTGAAGGGGTGGGGGGGGGGCTGTCTAAGGCCGTGAGTGCAGCTTGGCTGTCGCTGCAGAGACATATAGATCTGCCTCTCCATCTGTTTTCCATTCGAAGTTTCGCAGTTTTATTAACATCCTTGCTGCAAACGGTTTTACTGCTTCGATGTGTACTTAAAATGGTGGAGGTACGCAAGAAAGCCACCATTTCCGCTGAGGATTTGGGTTAGATAGTAGTCCGTTTCGCCGTGCTTTCTGCTTATCCATTCATCTAGTTTGGGGATCAACTTATACGTCCATCGTCTTTTAGAGGAGTCATCACATCTATTTTGCCACTTTGCTATCGTACGTACGCTAGTTTATTGTTTCTTCAGATATTGGTTTGCGAACACGTAAGTGATACAGTCGCGAAGTTCTTCTGCTCGTATATTAAGGGAAACTTTACTCGCTATATCGCAGATGGCATCATCAGATACTGTTCTGTACGCACATGCTACTCTGAGCGCGGTAAGTCTGTTAGCTTGCAGCACCTCCTTTGAACGTCTCGTTCGTCTTCCTGACCATGCTGGAGCGGCGTATAGAAGAATAGAGTCAGTAACCATTGAAAGAATCTTTCTTCTACTTTCTTGGGGTCCTTCAACGTTTGGTAGCATACGCATGAGTGCGTTATTCCCTCTCATTGCCTTGTTACTGGTTATTTTCAAATGTTCCTTGAATGTTAGCTTCTCATCGATGTGTACTCCAAGGTACTTTACCCATGTTTGGGACTCAATGTCATGTCCTCCAACCGATATAGTGAGGCTCTCGTTCCGCCTACACTTACTGATAAGGAGCTCAGTTTATTGCGCTGCCAGCTCTAGGTTAGCGTTGCTCAAACACCTTTGGATTCTCGCAACGGCATCATTGCACACATGCTTCAAACAGTCGTTACGTTTATCAGTTACCACTAGAGCAATATCATCTGCGTAACCCACCTCAGTTACGTTTGCTGGTATCACTATCTTAAGAATCCCGTCGTACATTGCATTCCACAGTGTTAGCCCTAGAACGGATCCTTGTGGGACGCCTCCCGTTACTATGTATCTTTTTGGACCTTCTTCTGTGTTGCCAAACTGGACTCGCTTGGCTTAGATAGCTGCTAGATACACGAATCAGATAACGTGGGACTGCGAAGCTTCTTCCAGTTTGAGGTGAGGTTTACTCTCAGGTATGTTGGTTGTTGAGTCCGTCTATGCATTTAATTTAAGTTTTAATTTTATAATATTGCTTAAGGGTTAATGTCAGCAATGTAAACACTTAATCGCTTTTGTTATATTCTATTTTCAGCTATATCCTTTGTTCTTACACATATGTACATGCGTAGGTACATATTGCTGTTTAATTAGAGGTCTTTGAACTTAGATTTTCTTTACTGCTTTTGTTATTCATCCCGCAATTACCGCATATTTTACCGCTTATGTTTTTACCGCATAACTTACCGCTTTAGGGAATGCATATAAATGCAACCACGCTAATTGTTAAATTAAAAATATAAGAATCTATTGAAACGAAACGGTTGTGTTTTTCTTCAAGCAATCCGCGTCAACATTTTCTGGTCCTTCGAGCCGGATAAGTCAATCCCGCGAACATTTAAAGTTTAGCCAATAGATTTTGGCTAAGGTACATACAAGTACTACATATCGCAATTAATTAGCATTTTTTTGGTCCTTCTACCAATCGATTTCGGCTAATTAAATGAAAGTGTCTTATCTCGATTAATTAGTGTTAAATAACAATTAACTATAAGTAACCAGTGAACAAGGTAAAAAAAACAAAAAAAAAGGAAGCTCTAGTGCGTTGATTTGTGCGTGATGCCAGTGCGAATATCGTCCTTCAAATCTACAAGGACAAAAAAAATGTCGAGCTCGGTAAAAACACGCGACTCTGCACTTAACGCCATTAAGCGGTATATGGCTAAGAGTATGGACCATGCCTTTACGATGGATGCAGAAAGCATAAAAAGTTAATGCAACTGCTCAGTGAACAGTGGACTCGCTTTAATAGCGCTCAAGATGCGGTCGAAATTTCGTGGGGAATGTAGATATTGAAGAAAGTGTGCGAATCCAAGCTGAGGCGTGGTACTCTACGGCTTTAGGAAATTTCAATCGCGTACAGAAGTGTCATGCCGAAGTGCAACCCGCGTCCGTGTCAACGCCTGTGTCTGCAGCAATACGGCTGCCAAAGATGGAGCTGCCTAAATTCTGTGGCGACTCCACTGAGTGGATCGGTTTTTTGACGCATTTTCTGTCTTGGTCGACTGTAATGCCGCATTGTCAAATGGTCAAAAACTTCACTATCTTCGTAGTTGTTTAATGGGTGACGCGTTAAAAATCATAATGGGTTTAAAATATGTGATGTTAATTATGAAGAAGCTGGGGACCTACTAAAATCGCGTTATAAGGTCGTGCGCGTTATAGTTGAAGGACATTTTAGAGCTATGCCCAACGTAAAGAGGGCAGCTAGTGATACCGCCGACGCAATTAAGGGAGTGATCGACGCCTTCTAGCAACATATACGCGAGCTTAAGGCTTTGGGACGCCCAGTGGAATTTTGGGACGATTGGCTAGTGTACGAACTAGTCAATAAATTAGACTTCGAGACACGAAAGCAATGGGAGCTATAACTCGTCACTGATGAGCCTCCGTCATTCGAACAGCTGTCCACGTTTTTAGAAGTTAGATGTCGTTCTCTATCAATGCTATCATCGTCAACGGTATTATTGCCAGCTAAGGGTAAAACCGCGTCGGTGTGTAAGTCTACGAATGTGTTTCACGCAGTGCAAGATCAGAACAGCACAGGCTGTACGTTTTGTAACGGGCCACACAAAATATACAGTTGTGAAAAATTTCGGTACCTTGACGCAAAGGGTAAATCAAAATTTGTGAGAGAATCGCGCGTGTGTATGAACTGCTTGAGATCAGGGCATTATAAGGCAAAGTGTAACAGCACATCTGCATGCAGGATTTGCCATCAACGCCATCACACGCTGTGGCATAATTCTGCCGCTGCAACTAACGCTACAACCGTTGCTCATTTCGTTAACAGCGACTCTCTTAGGCCCTTCTCCCCCACCGTCATGCACCAAACGAACGCAACCGTTTCATCCGCTAACGGTCCTTCCACAGACACCGCTGCTGCCTGTTCGTCTTCATATTTAATCCCAACCAGCCTCATCCAAGAGAAAGAACTGTGCTGTTTGCGACCGCCTTAGTCAAGGTACGCGATTGCTCTGGTCATTGGCAACCCGCTCGCTTGCTGTTTGATTCTGGTTCGCATGCTTCCTTCGTAACCGAGTCATGTGTACAACGCTTGGGATTACCGCGAAAAGGGTCCGCAATATTGATTTCTGGAATTGGTTCCTCCCAAGGGATACGCTCTAGAGGTGAAGTATTACTTTCATTATCATCTTATTTTTCAGCCCAATGCTTTACTGTTGACGCATTGATTCTGCCCAAAATCACAAGCGATTTGCCAACACAGCCCTTGAAAGTTTCGGCGTGGCCGCACATACAAGATCTATTTTTAACCGATCAGCAGTTCATGAAACCCGGGCGTATCGATATCTTGGTCGGAATGGACGTCATGGGACAGCTCCTCTGCTCGGAGATTCGTAAGGGTCCACCCGGTACGCCCATGGCTCAACGAACGGTTTTCGGTTGAACGTTGTATGGAAATGTCGATGGATCCGAAGTTCATTTAGATCGAGCGCTCACTAGACTTTGGGAGTTAGAAGAAGCACCGAAAAAGGCCCACCTCACCTACGAAGAACGCTATTGTGAAGAGCTTTTCGAAAAAACGCACAGAAGGTCACCTAACGGTCGATTTATAGTAGAGCTGCCGCTGAAATCTGACGTACCCTTGGGAGCATCACGAAGTTATGCTGTTCGAAGTCTACTAAGCATCGAAAAAAGACTTGCGCTAGATGACGACCTACGCCAACGCTACAATGAGTTCATGCAAGAACTCATCGACATGAAGCACATGGAACTTGCACCACCGCCAACGGATCAAACGTTCTATATGCCGCATCACCCCGTTGTAAAAGAGTCAAGCGTCACGACTAAATTGAGAGTCGGGTTCAATGCGTCCGCCAGAACCACCACCGGGAATTCGTTGAACGATGCATTATTTGTTGGTCCCCAATTGCAACCTGATTTATATTCAATTTTAACATGTTTCAGAACACATCGCTACGCAGTAACCGCGGACATCGCGAAAATGTACCCCCAAATATGCATGTCCACGAAAAACCTCGATCTACAACGCATTGTCTGGCGTCGTGACCCGACGTTACCCATAAAGGATTATCGCATGTTGCGCGTTACTTATGGTGTTGCCGCTGCGTCCTACTAAGCCGTTAAATCGCTGCAACAAACCGCAAACTATTCGCCACACATTTGTGAGAAGGCTGCTGCCGTCACCCATAAGGACTTTTACATGGATGATCTCCTCACTGGTACGCCTTTTAAAGAAGAGCTGCTATGTTGACAACGAAACGTCTCCGAAATACTGAAGGAAGGGGACTTCGAACTTCGAAAATGGGCGTCTTATTGTGCGGAACTTTCTGAAAATGTTTCGAATGCATCGGAAAATATATAACACTACCTAGTCGATAGTAAATATGTCCATACCTTGGGCCTGATATCTACTACAGAGGAGGACTACTTCACGTTTTTCAGTTAATCTGAATCAACCACCCACTATTTTAACGAAGAGAACATTCTTGTCTGATGCTAGCACGCTTTTCGACCCACTGGGTCTGCTCGCTCCAGCGACCATAAGATCAAAGATGTGGTTTCAGGAAATCTGGCGTATGAGTGTCGGTTGGGATGACGTTATTCCTGACTGCGTCGCAGCACAGTGGCGACAACATCGCTCGGAATTACTACTGCTATCAAGTTTAAAGGTAAGTCGCTGATTTGGCTCAGGAGCAGGTGAGTCGTTCACTGAGCTACATATTTTCGCCTACGCTTCCGAACGCGCTTACGCCGCCATAATGTACGCGCGCACATTACACAACGAAGGCAGTATTACTGTTGTGCTGATCTTGTCGAAGACTAAGGTAGCACAACTTAAAATAACAACCCTGCCACGCTTAGAATTGTGCGCTGCACATCTTGCTGCTAAATTGGTGCGAAGCGTGTTACATAGCTGGGGTGATCTCGCTATCCGATCTATGCTTGGACTGACTTAACTATTACATTGGCATGACTTCAGGCGCATCCCAGTAAGTGGATAACTTTCTGACAATGGAACGAATTTCGTCGGGGCCGAGAAGGAGCTTCGAATTGCGTTTGAAAGATGTATGGCTGATACCAAATTCCATTCGTTTTTTGCAGACTCTAACATCGAATGGCAATGAGTGAAAGTGGTTACGCTGTAAACACCGCATGTCGAATTAGTTCGGCCCATAGTAAAGCTCTGCCCTTTACCAACGAAAGGAGACTTGTTTCACGAAGAAATTACTAATTCATCATAAATGTTATCAAGCTTTTCATATTTTTCTTTGCTATAATTTGTAACTTTCTATATTGAACTTATTGAGATAGTTCAAGGGCGGGGGTATGTTGAGTCCGTCTATGCATTTAATTTAAGTTTTAATATTATAATATCACTTAAGTTGTGACGCAGTCGCACAATCTGCAAAGGCTAAATCAATAACAGATTGCCCTCTCCCATTGTCGAATGTGTGTACTCCGGAATCGTTCAGAAATACCATATTCATGTTCGCGAATGCTTCTTCGGAAGCCCTTCCTCTTTTGTCGTTGAAGTCTCCAGTAATTACACTTAGGCGTTTTCCGCTCAGCTCTGTTTCCATAAGTACCTAAACCCTCGTATTCTGCCGTCAACCTACATTGAGCACATTTGTCTCCGGTTACGCAGATCGCAGCAAGGTTCTTTTTATCCACCGTCCAATCACTCGTGTTTTTAGGTGCTACCGGCTCCGATAACAGCACCGCATCAGACCGCAGATCGACCGTAGCCACGTTCGCGAGAGTTTTTTTTAATCACTGACTGATATTTGGAGGCATTGGTCTCACTCCAGCGCTTTAGCTCTATAAGGAGTCGACCTTTTCGTGTTGGCCGAATCGTTCTCACCCCCTTGCTAAACTACGGAGTTGGATTAAACTGCCTTCAATATGTCCGCGTAGAAAATACCGTCAGCCTCTTCTGCGTTCTTCTGCCTGTGAGCTTTCGTCCACTCCTTTTGCGATGACCTTACCAATTGCTCTTGTATCTCCGCTTAGGCTGCAGCTCTTCTTGTTTTTGCCTGCGGAGTCTTCTCAGGGTCTTGCGGGTTTTCCTTGAGACTCGATTGCTCCCTGAATTGCTTACCAGTTTGTGGTGGGCTTGGTGTGGCTATGACACGGCTGTCGGCTGTTGTTTGGATTTCAACTGTCTTGCTCATGGGAGCAGACTATGATGTCTTCTGCTCCACCTGAGGGGAGGTGAAATAATCCCAATCGAGCTTCTCCTGAAGATAATTGCCTGCTTATCTGGTGTTTGTTTTTGATTTTGTGCTTTTGTGTTTTGTGTTTCGATAATTTTATCCATGCTTTTGGGTCCAAACTTAAGATCGGTATTTCCGATCGTGTATGTAGTTTCCTAAAAGGCTCCATGATTATCTGTGCAAGCAGGGAGGTCATGCGAGGGCTGACTCTGGCCCTTATGGGGTCAAGAGTTCAGGGCCAAGCTCCAACCGGAATTAATGGGGAGTAATCTCATCCCAATCTACACAACCAGTGTTCGCGGTTGCGGCCATTGAACGTATCTTAAGGCCTGCAAAGGTTTTAATAAGACGGAGGAGATGGTCTTCCTTTCTGCACGCCGTTTTCAGGGGGTTTCAAGCCGTTTATTAAAATTGAACGGGAACACATCCCAGCCCAATTATGTCAGCTCCAAATCGTGTCCAGTGTGTCGTAATCAGAATCTTACTGGTCTCGATCATGATGTCCTGTATGCCAGAAAACTGTTAGGTAGTTAAACGCTCCAATGACAACAGTGTTTCCACGGTCATAAAGCCGTTTATGTACCCGTTTCGATCAGCCTATTACCGTTGAGTTAATGCTCATGGCTAGCAGGCTGAGGAGTGAATTTTAGTTGCTTCTTATGACAGCCATCCGTTACCGCGGGCAAATTCTAGCCCCCCTAACCCGCAGGTGGAGTAAAGGGGCACGACTCTTGATGGCGTCGGAAAGGCTCCGGAAGTATTCGGAAAGGTTCTCACGCCACAGATGGCCACAGTGCGGGGTAGTCTCGATTATGTCCTCCTGACTCCAACGAGAGAGCGTCTACTCAACTAGACCACTGATACATAGGTGATAATAGGTCTTATCATAGCCGTGTAGATCCATAGGACCTTGCTAGAAGAAAAACCCCACGTTTTTCCCAAAATTCCCTTGCACTACCAGAAGGATGTCAGTGCTTTGGATGTCTTGACTTCAACGTGTGACTTCCAAAGAAGTTTACTATCGAGGATTACTCCAAAATATTTAATTTCCTTGGATAGCTGGATTGTGACTCCTTTTAGCTTAGTCAGAACGAGTCCATCAAGCTTCCTCCTTCTGGTGCAGAGGACAATACCAGTCTTAGTGGGATTTGCCGATAGCCCATTTGCACAGCACCAAGTGCGAATCATATCCAGAGTTTTCAGCACTTTCCTGCAGATGTTCATAAGCGAAGGGTCTGTTTCCACACAGGCAACATCGTCCGCATATGTCGTTTGAGGTGGTGAGCAGAGGATCGATCACCATGTACCAGAGCAAAGGAGACAGCACACCGCATTGAGGCAACCTCTATTAATCCTGTATGACACCAGCAGATCTTCCTCTGCTCGTACCGAGCCGATTCTTTGGGGCAGCATCAAACGAATCCAATTCACTAGCACTCGGTCTACGCCGTGCCTACTAACAGAGCTACACATACTATCAAAAGTTTATTATCAAACGCACCCTCCATGTCCAAAAAGATGCCCATGGCGTAGTCCCTGCTGTCGAATGCTAACTCTACCCTAGCAACAAAGTTTCGCAGTGCCGTCTCGCAGGATATTCTACTTTGATAGTCATGCTGAAACGAAGACAGAGGGTGAGCCTTCAGCGACTTCTGACGTATGCGCAATTCCACCATTCGTTCGAGACTTTTCAGCATGAAAGAAGTCATGCTGATGGGTCTAAAGCTTTTCGGGCTGGTGTAGTCGTCTTCCAACGTTTGGGATAAAGGCGACCCTCATCATCCTCCAAGAGCGTGGTATATAGGCCAGTGCCAGGCATGCAGAGAAGGTTTTCTTCAAGGCTGGTGTCACAGACTCTGCGGCTTCCTTCAGCATGGATTCGGTGGCAAATCGAATGGTGGCCTAATTCCCCTCTTTGTAAATTAACGTTCTCCACCTGTAATATCTGCGGAGTATGTTGAGGTATAGCTTGGTATGTGTGACATTTTTATAACTTCATTTTGTGCGGTTATGGTATATTGTATCGTTGTCGTTATTATTGTCGACCTTAGATTCGTCTGTGTAGATAAAGGTGTAGTTCTGGTTTTTCTGTTTAATTTCGTAAAACTTTGTTTCATGCTGGATTGGGCTCGTGTTGTTTTTGTTTAAACTACTTAGGGTAGTATTTATTGCTTCAGGGTGTTGTGTCTAGGAGGTGAGTTGTGGATGATGTGTTTTGGATGTTTTGAAGGATATTTGATTTCTGAACAGAGGTTTAATATTTTACCTATGGCTTATATTTTTAAAAGATAGCGCTAACAGTATGTTAATTTAAATTCCAGATTAAAAACAAGAAAAGTAGCAATCAAGAGCTCAGAGTGTCATAAAGAAGACCACTTTGACTCGGTAAAAGAAATGCCAAGAGGTAGAAGACATGCTAACATCGGACGTAATACACGTCACAATAGAAATGTGCAAAATCACAGACAAAATGAAAGTGAGGAAAATCATGCTGATAGATTAAGTCAACAAAGAGATCGTACTAGGTAACGTTCTCAAAATCGGCCAATAAATATCAATTCTGTAAATTTGAGTGGTGCAGCATTTCAATATAATCCACAACTTGATTATTCATCTCACAAATACGTTGTCATTGGAAATATGGATAAAATTTGCAGATTTTGTCAAGCATTGAAATTCAAAACTGAAACACCAGGCATGTGTTGCGCTGCAAGAAAAGTTTGTTTACCCGACATACAATATCCGCCCGAACCATAAGCTACATTATTATCGGGAACATCACCCGACTCCAAACATTTTCTTGAAAAAATTTCCACATATAATTCATGTTTTCAAATGACATCTTTTGGTGCTGGAAAAATTATAACCGATAACTTCATGCCAACGTTCAAGGTAAAACATAAACTTCAACGTTTAACAACATTCGCTGACACATCTAATGAATCATTAGATTTTATGGACACAAATTATGGCTTTTTTCAGATTCAAGGGCAAGCATATCACTTAATAGGTTCATTACTACCACTACCCGATCAAGAGTCAAAATTTTTGCAAATTTATTTCATTAATGACAACGATGATGAACTTGAAGCACGGTGTGCATTTTCCAGAAATATAAACAGAGTCATTATGAGAGAGTTACAAGATTTATTACACACACACAACATCATGGAAGATACAATCAACCAACTTCAAGCAACGAGGTTGCAATTGTTATTTCTGGAGATGAATTTCAACCAAGAGATATTGTTTTGCAAAGAAATGATACACTGCAACGTGTTAATGAAACGCATCGTAAATATGATGCATTACAATATCCTCATATGTTCTGTCGTGGTGAAGATGGTCTTTCGATTGATATAAAACAAATAAATCCAGCAAATGGTCAAGAAACAAATAAAACTGTAAACGCAATGAATTATTATGCATACAGAATCATGATAAGAGAAAATCAAGAGAATCACATTTTAAAATGTTTAAATTATTTCATCAGTATATTGTTGACATCTATGCGAAAATAGAAACAGAACGATTGAATTACATTAGATTCAACCAAAGAAAATTACGCTGTGACGAATACATACATTTACGAGATGCAATTAACAACGATACCAAAGTTAATCACATTGGTCGAATGGTAATATTACCTTCATCGTATACAAGCAGTCCAAGGCATATGCATGAATACGCCCAAGATGCAATGTGTTATGTCAGAAATTATGGTCGACCCCACTTTCACATGCAATCCGAAATGGGATGATATTAAGAATCATTTATATCACAGTCACAAAATTTAAACAAAGACGAAAAAGAAAAAAATAATAAGCCACCGCCAATATATGTCCAAGGTGTAGAATGCATAAAAACATTAAAGAGTGCTTTAAATGAAATAGCCAATAACAGCTTCACTCTAAAAATTTTAGCAAATAACGAAGTTCGCGTTCAAGCAGAAAATTTAGAAATATATAACAGATTACACCGCATGCTAAAAGAAAAAGGTACGAAACTGTATACATTTAGGCCAAAAAGTGAAAGAGGATTTAAAGTAGTCTTACGAAATATGCACCACTCTACAGACCAAGAAGAAATTAAAAAAGAACTAAACGAAAAAGGCCACAAAGTACTTAACATTACTAATATAATACAAAGATCAACAAAAAAACCACTACCATTATTTTTCATCGAACTACAAGCAAGTGATAACAACAAAGACATTTACAATATAAACAAGCTAATGAACTGCATAGTCATTTTTGAAGCACCTCACCATAAGCGCACCATTTCGCAGTGCACGAAATGCCAGAAATATGGGCACACAAAAAATTATTGTACAAGGGATCCAGTTTGCGTGAAATGCGCTGGTAGACATCTTACAATCGAATGCAAAAACCAAATAAAGGAAGTTAAATGCGCTTTATGTGGAGGTAAGCATACCGCCAACTACAAAGGATGCGAAATTTATAAAGCACTTAAAATGCAAAGATTTCCACCTCTGCGTAATAAAGAACCAACTTTAAATACAAATAACAATAATACACCAATAACAA
>JAYXIM010045740.1:0-15304 GCA_037575425.1 Anastrepha fraterculus
TACGAGAATGGGCCAAAATACCTCAAGATCACATTCGTGCAGCATGCAACTCATTTTTTTACCGTTTGAAGGCTATAGTCAAGGTAAAAGGTGGTCATATCGAGCTAAAGTGAATATATGTTGAAATTGTAATCATTTTTTAATAATAATAAAAAAATAATCAATAAAAACTAATTTCACACAGAAAAGTTATGGTGTTTTGAATAGGTAACACTTCATATCGTTCACCCTGTATATTCTGCTTTGCCCTTTTTTACATATGTACATATTTACCGAAATAGAGCAGCATAACATACCAGTTGCTCTGTTGGCGAAGATTATTGCTATATATTTACACTATATGAAATATATATAAATTAAAACTTTACCCGTTGGGTTGCGTTTTTAAAAATATTTGCGGAGCGAACTCCGACTTCTTTATTTGAGCCTTTTACTAAGACTGAACTTACAATACTTTCTTAATTCTAAGCATAACCCAAAAGCATAGCCAAATTGACGATGTCACCTGCTTTGCCGCGTGACATTGTTCCAGGAATTTCGTTGTGAAATGGTTCGCACGGTAAATAAGCAGACTTAGCGTCAGCATAATTGTAATAAAAGCGGATGCGCGTGCAACGAGTCGCTTACAGCGTATGCAGCGTTAACTCCTCCCCACTCAAATTCGATTGTCCTCGAGCGTTGCTAGAAATAGGGTAAGTTATTGAAACTTACATATGTTGATTGATCTTTTGGCAGATCTTTGAGTTGACCCAAGTTGAGGCTAGCTGGAGGCATCTGGTTGCTGTCTAAGCTTTGTGCGATGATTATTTTGTTTTGAGTTTTCCTCCAAAATTTGAAAAATATTAGTGCTATGCAAGTAATAGCTGCAATTGATCCAAGTGAAAGTGAGCCAGTTGATATTGTTACTGTCTTTAGAAGATTTATTTTTCGGGTATTATTTATATGCAGTTCTTGCAGAGATTTTAGTGAAAGCAATTCAATCCGTTCGTTTTCGATTGGTGCTGGTTGTAGGACAGCTGGGATAGCTGGAGGAGGAATTGCCTCATAGTTGATGAATATTTGATTATTAACTTTCAATGTTGAGTTATGGAAGTTGATCACATGAGTTCCCGTCAAGTTTTGGGTTGTTGCGTCAGCATCTATTTTTCCCATAAAGCCATTAAGTAGTAAAATGCCTGATTTTATTTCTTCAATATGTGGAATATGGTGCCCGTTGCTTATGGTGCAAGTTGAATTAAAGCTATTAATTATTCTAGGTATACAATTACTATTAGTTATATTAACTATCTGCTTTTGCTTACAAATTTCAATTATCTTATAGTTATTACAATGAGTTTTTATTCCGTAAACTTGATTGCTTCCTTTTAATATTTCACTATATTCGACATTAATTATAGTGTTATTTGCCTTTATTACAGGTCTTATAATAATTTTTTGAAAATTTTCTTTAATTGTTAATGGTATTTTTACCATATAAAAAATTGTAAAATTTTTGCTAATAACATTAACTTCTGATATTTCTAATGCCTGTTCCGCATTTTTAAATGGAATTTCATCATTTTCTAATTTCTCAAGTGCAATTTCAATTTCCTTCTTGTTTAACAATAATGAGTTTAATATATCTCTCTTTGCCCATTGTACGGCATATTTAATATTTATTAATTCCTCTTTTATTAATCTAATTCTATTTTGTAAATTAATAATCATTTCATTTACTATACTCATATCTTTCCGTATATTATTAAAAAGTTTATTCACAATTTGTGTAACGTTATTAATTTTTTCATTAAAAATTTCGTTTATAAGAACTTGTTTATCATTATTGCTGTTAAGCTGGTTTAAATTGTTTGATATTGCTTCTAGATCCTCATGATCGGGGGATCCGGCTATAAATTTCCAGGCAGTACCTAGAATATTTATTGATCTTTTTTGTCGTAAGTTTGCTGGTTTAAGGGTATCAAGGATTTGGAGAGATTGGACTAATTCGTGCTTTAGGATAGGTAGTAAAATACTATCCTTAGGAATGTCTGAAGAAATGTATTCGTAAATGTCCGTTAGAAATTGTTCGTATTTGTTAAGGTCGATTATATGTATTAGCCTAAAGGCTCCATTTTGAATTTTTGCTGTCCCGTCATTGATTGTAACCAGTTGAGCAGTAGAGTAGTCATAAATGTCTATTGTTGCGGTGGTCGAAATAAAGAGAGTTCTGAAAAGAAGGTTAGACAATTTTATTCTAGTTTTTTATATTGCTTTTATGAATGGTTTTTCCAGATTGTGTTAAAACTGTGGTGTTTTTGTCTTGGGCAACTATTTCTTTTCTATATCTTGGGGTTAATTTATTGCCAAGTCTCTTGTTTATCCTGACATATATGGTTTCTCCTACAGCATATGCTTTGGGTGGTTCCTTATTTTTATTGTGGTAGTTCAGGTCTGCGTCTTGTTTGTCCTGTAATTTTTTTATCGTTTCCTGTCGGTCTTTTTCAAGTAAATTTGGGTCACTACTAATCCTTCTGCCAAAGAATATTTCTACTGGTTTCTTTCCTGTTGTTGAGTGTACTGAAAAATTGTATTCTTTAACTGATTTTTCCAGGAGTTCATTAAATGTTCGGTGTGTTTTCTCTGTTTTGAGGCATCGTATAATTTCTTGGAGGGTAGAATGGAAGCGTTCAATTTGGCCATTTACACAGCTTGTGTACGGTGGTGTGCGGAAGATTTCAATGCCGAATTCATTTTCGATCATGAAATTTATGGAGGATGAATTGAATGATTTTTCATTGTCTATTATCAGTTTCTCGGGTACTAGGGAGAAAAGAATATCCCTCAAGGGTTGTCTAATGTCCTCAGTTGCTCTGGATTTAACTATTTTCGCAATTGCATACTTAGAAAACTTGTCTATGGCAGTTAAAATAATTTTTTTGTCAGTTAGAAAAAGGTCTATGTGGACTAATTGACCTGGATATTGTGGAATAGGGGTGGCCTGAATTTCCTGTTTCCTAGGGTGGCGGTCATATTTGTTTTCTATGCATACTGTGCACTTTTTTATAATGTTATTTATTTTTTTAGTCATGGAAGGGAAATAGTATTTTTCTATTACTTGGATTTTGTTTTCTCTACAGTTTCTATGAGCTCGTCTGTGTGTTCGGATTATAATATCTTCTTGCAATTGTTCGTCTGTAATATCTTCTACTTGTTTTTGTGTAAATCTGACTTTGCAATTGTTGAAATATTGTGGGTAAATGTCTTGTATTAGTCCCATTGTTCGTTCGTCTGTCTTTATACCGTTAATTACTGATGGGTTCAGATAGCGTTTGAGAAGTTGTATTATTTTGTTTGAATCGTAATAAGGTTCGGTGATTATGTGCCTGTGGAAAGTGGGAAAAACAATTTTAAATTGGTACGTCGAAATGTGGTTTGTTGTAAGAAAGATTTGATTTTTAAATACGTTGATTGGTGCATAAACGCTGTGGATTAAGTTGTGGGAAGAGCTCTCATCACTGTGTTGCGTTACCGTTAAGGAATTTAATTGTTCCGTTTGCGGAATTCTCGATAGAGCATCTGCGACGACGTTAGCCTTTCCTGGCTTATAATGCAGTTCGAAATTATGCTCTTCGAGAATCGCCTTCCACCGTTTCATCTTACTATTATTATTTTTGTTGCTCAGAGCATAGGTGAGCGGTTGATGATCGGTGTAAATTTTTACCTTTGATCTACCGTATAAGAAATTTCTTAACGTATTCAGAGACCAAATAATTGCCAGCATTTCCTTTTCGTTTGCGGCGTAGTTTTCCTCAGTTTTGCTTAACGTTCTGGATATAAACGTAATCGGTTTGTCATCTTGTGACAGTACCGCACCTATTGCGAAATTTGACGCATCAGTTGTTAGCGTGAATTCCTTTTCGAAATTCGGATAGGCTAATATCAAGTCCTCGGAGGTGAGGGCTGTTTTCAACTTATGAAATGCTTCGATTGCGTCGGCGTTTAAGTTAATTTTAACTTTTGAGGATTGATTTTTGGACATTCGTCCTTCCTCCCCTCTTAAAAGGGATGTCAGGGGTTTAGCGAGCCTCGCATAATCACGTACAAAGCGACGGTAATACCCTGATAGACCTAAGAATGAGCGCAATTCTTTTAAAGTTTTAGGATACGGTATCCTTTGAATTGCATCAACCTTTGCCGGATTTGTTTTAACTCCTTCTGAAGAGATTATGAATCCTAAGAATTCGACGGATTTTTTGAAAAAATTACACTTATCAAGTTGCACTTTCATGTTCGCTTCTTGAAGCGTCTTGAAGATTGATTCTAGATGACGGATATGGTCGCTTTCAGTCTTGCTGAAAATGATTATATCGTCGATATAAACAAAACATATTTTGGCTATATGATCCCGTAGTATATCATCAAGTGCCCTCTGAAAAATTGAAGGGGCATTTTTTAAGCCAAAAGGTAACCGAGTGAACTCGTATTTACCATTACTTATTGAAAAAGCTGTTTTTTCAATGTCTGATGCTTTTAGAGGGATCTGATGAAACCCACTCTTTAAGTCCAGCACGGAAAAGAACTGGTTTTCCCCTAGTTGCGTAAGGACATCGTTGATCTCTGGGATCGGGTATCTATCTGCGATAGTTTGCTCATTCAGCTTTCGGTAGTCAACAACAACTCTGTATTGCTTATTTCCTGCGGAATCGGGTTTTTTTGGCACAATCCATACGGGGGAATTGTACGGAGATCTAGATGGTCTTATTATGCCATCTTTTAACATTTCTTGAATTTGAGTTTCTACTTCCGATTTTAGGGAAGTTGGGTAAGAATAATAGCGAGTATATACTGGTGTATCGGTCTTAGTTCGAATTTCGCCTATTACTTTGGTCGTATAAGTGAGTTTTGTATCTGGTTCTGCGAAAAGATTTGGGAATTTATTTGCTAAATTTCTTAGCGAGTATTTCTGTTCTTGTGTCATATGGTCATCTTTAATGCTGATTGTGTTGACGGTTTTTGAAATTAATTGTTTCATTTTAATTTTAATGTTGTGTCCTATAGTTACGAGGCTGTTTCTCGTATGAATAACTGCATTTAGTGCTCTAAGGCTATCGTTGCCAAGTATACCATGGAACGATTTCAAAGTTGGGAGTATAAAAAATTTAAGGTTAATGTCCCTGAGATTAAAAAGATTAACGTATGTATGTTGGGTGACCTTTACGTCTCCTGCTATTGACTTTGCGTAGAAAACTTGTTCGTTAGGTATTGCCTTTTTTACAAAGTTCGGTTGAATGTAATTTTTTGTAGATCCGGTGTCTATTAATAGTTTGAGAATGTCTCCACTCTCCGTCTTGCACTGAATGTACGGTAGCGAAGAGTGCGTCAGCCTAAAAAATGTATGTCACTAGTGTCCAAATAGTCTTTGTCATCATTGTCGGTGTTATATTGGAAATCGTCGGAATTGTTTTGGAAATTTTCGGGATCGTTTTGGTCAATGTAGTATTGCTCAGGTGGAGTTACCTTTTCTTCGTTATAGGTCTCCGAATCTATGTGAAAGTTTCTGCTTTGTTTCCGGGCTTCTGTATTCTGTAGTGGTGGTGGTCGTTTGCCAAGGAATCCATTGTTTGAAGGTCTGTTCATGTAATTAATATTTTTCGTCCTAATACTTTGGTTCACGTCCATGGGCTCAGGCCTTGGTGGTGGTTTCGGTGCAAAAGGTCTTGGTGGTATATAATTTTGATATTGGGTATATTTAGGAATAGCACCTTGATGCTGATAATTTCTCTGTCCTTGGTTGAACATATCTCTTCCTTGAATTGTATCTGGAATTCTATTAGGTCGAGGTGGCGATGGAATGTATGCCAACTCAGGATGAAAATTATTCTGATTTCGTGAAGCAGATTGATTTCGGGAAGAATAAGAAGGAAGTTGATGTCGCGAAGAATATAGAGTAGATTGATTCCTTGAAGGAATGGTACTAAAGTTCCTATTTGATCTCAAGTTATGAGCATAATTTGTCCTAAAATTCTGATTCTCTAACTTTAAACATAAATGCAAAGCATTGGGCAAATCTTTAGGTTCCTTTATTGCGAGAAGTCTTGGTAAATCGCCTTTTAGCCCTCGAACAAAGGTGTCCAAAGCTTTGTCCCTATACGTCTGAGTAAGTAGACACATAGATTCATGTCCTACATCCATTGAACTTATTTTATTTAATATCAAGGACAAATGATTATACACTCTTTGATAAAAATCTTGTATTGTTTCTGCACCTTGAATCAGAGAAGTCATCTGATATTCCAAAGTGCTGACGTCCCTCTTGTCTGCATAATGCATAGTAAGACAACGTGAGATACTGTCCCAGTTGAGAGGTGTGTTATATGACTCAAGTATAGCGTCCGCATTACCAATGACCTTATTCCTTATAGTATTCAATATGCCAAAATACTTTGGTGTACCCTTAAGATGTTGGTATATGCCTAGTATTCTATCAACAGATTTTCTCCAGGAACTGTATTCCCCTGGTTGACCAGAAAAGTCCCTAAGACATCTAACGACGTCTGGTATCTTATCCAAGTCACTCAAAGTTCCCCTGTGCTGAGGGTCAATCACTTGATCCTGATTAATTTGGGCAGCAGTAATCCTAGACTGCTCCTGAAGAGTCTCAGTTATTATCCTCCTAATTTCTTGTTGTAACTCTGCCATATTAACTCCCTGATTCTGTGGCGCATTCAAGACAGCTGGCCTAACAAGGTTGTTTGGGTTTGACATTATTAAATTTAACAAGGACCTCACTATGTTCGTCAAAAAAGAAAAATTTCCGTAAAAAAATGTTTTTGCAGAACTTATTTTGTAATTAGTATGCAAATGAGTTAAAAGGTTTCTCAAACAGGCACAAATAAACAAAACAACAAAACAAACGAGGCAAACAAACACACAAGAACTTGAATGAAAATAAATTCGTATGCTATTGATTGTAATCTTCTTGTAAATTTCAGTTATAAATTTAAATTTCTTTATATTTGAATAATAACAAAATTTTTACTTCATATTAATCTTTCGTTAATTAATTTTTTTAATTTTATAATATTCTTTATCTTCAATTACTTTCTCTTTTTTTAAAAAAATAGCTTTACATAATTTATTTGTATTTATTATTTAATTTATATTCACTTTTATCAAAAAACAGTTTTTGAACTTATCCTTTTCCTTGTTTTAATTAATTTCTTCAATAATAATATTTTAATTCACTTTCTCTTCTAAGTTTTCTTAATTTTTTCACTTTGTTATGCTCTTATGCTATTCTTACATTAACGACAGGAAACTGGAACATTTCATGATGTCCTTCCTTTTTCGGCAGGTCCTGATAGACGGCTGATTTTTGAAGACGGTCCGGTAGAGCGGCTGGCAATTTATGCCGTCCTTTTCCTCTGCGTAGGCAGCTACTTGGGGGCCTCCTTCTCTACTCTTACGGCGTGTTTACTTTTACACTCGCGTAGACTCGTCACGAAATGGGATCAACGGATTTTTTTAAATTTAATATTATATTTTACTATTATTTTAATAATTTTTCTTTTTAATCGCACGAAGTAGCACTAAACTATCAACGACTCGCGTATGTTTTTATCCCGTTGGGTCCCTGCTCGGGCGCCAATTAAAACTTTACCCGTTGGGTTGCGTTTTTAAAAATATTTGCGGAGCGAACTCCGACTTCTTTATTTGAGCCTTTTACTAAGACTGAACTTACAATACTTTCTTAATTCTAAGCATAACCCAAAAGCATAGCCAAATTGACGATGTCACCTGCTTTGCCGCGTGACATTGTTCCAGGAATTTCGTTGTGAAATGGTTCGCACGGTAAATAAGCAGACTTAGCGTCAGCATAATTGTAATAAAAGCGGATGCGCGTGCAACGAGTCGCTTACAGCGTATGCAGCGTTAACTTATACAAGTATACGAATATACATTCCCGCACTTATATTAATGTAAAACAATCCACTCCGCCTAATAAGTAGTTTAATACTGGTTACAATACAAAATAAAATACCCAGCAAGAAAATGGAAACAGTGGCCCAGTAGGAAAAATTTCCAAAAACCCTGCAGGAAAATTTGGAAACTTATAATAAGTTGCCTTTAGTGTATATTCTACATACAAATAAAATTGGTATCTTTACCATTCATTATTAACCCTCGACCCTAACAGAAACAAAAGGTATCCACCGCAAAACAAAACAAAAAAAAATTTTTGCGAAATTTGGAATTCAAAGGCTCCCTTGAACTTAATTTTCCAATTAGTATACGAACTCAATTCAATATATTCGGTTGTAAATCTTTCCCCTTTTTAAATAATATGGATGACTTCAAATTAACAACTTCAGATTTGATCGAATTCGTGGGTGATCATTTCCAGACCCTACCAGAAGACGTGTCAGTTTATGCTTTGGAAATCAAAAGAGTTGAACTGGATTCTCTCTTCGATAAATTGAAGAAAGCATACGACATTTTTCGGAGAGCCCCTAATAGTGCCGACGAAACCATCGACTTAAACAAAATAAAGGTAGATATAAAAAATGCTATCAAATGCATCTAAACTGTTTAGCTTCAATAAATAAAAATGTGGACATTCTAAAGAGCCCGAACCCTCCCCAAAAAATTAAGGAGAGACGTTCAGAGGTCCCGATGATGGAGTTTGCACCCACAGTCCATCTACCCCCATGCGACACGGACATATTTTACGGAGATTATGTCACATGGCCTACATTTAGATACATGTTCACAGCTGTTTATAACCAGAACCCAAGGATAAGTAATGTCGAAAGACACTTCAGCTTAAACCAAAAGACCCGAAGCAAAGCACGAGAAACAATTTAAGACGCACCCTTACGAACGATGGTTTCATATATACAATCATGGAAAAACTTAGTTGTCCAATATGAAAACAAGAGAATGCAGGTGAACACTCAACTAAAAACCCTTTTTAATCTGCCACAAGTAATCCAAGAGACAGGCAACTCCAATAAACCCCTACAAAGAACGGTTAACAGTTCTCTGACAAACCTAACGAATCTCGTGATAGACACAATAAGCTGGGATCCGGTCCTAATACTCCTTTGTAGATCAAAACTACCTAAGGAATTTTAAAACTTCAGTGTAAAAAAATCCACCCATCCCACCCCAATACAATAAAGAAATGCGATGAAAAACGATGCAACACTTTTCACGCCAACGTATACAAAAACCCGATAACAGAACAGTCAAAACAAAAAAAAAAAAAAAACCGAACCTAATTTCACAAAATTAAAAAAAAAGACTGCACACTATACAAAAAAACAATACGCCATTCGTGAATGCTATAAGTTCCTTGCAATGAATGTAGAAACGCGTTTGTCTACTATCAAAAAGTACGGGTATTGTTACAACCGCTTAACAATGTCGCATTGTTTCAAAGACTGCAAAAGCAAATACTCCTGCAGAAAATGCAACAGGAAACATAATACCCTGCTACATAGAGACTCAGTCGCTCGAACCCAATCCCTCCCGGAAGGATTAAGGTACTCAAATTCGACTCCTGATACCAGCTCCGATACCTCCACAAAAACTCAAACCCAAAAAATAAATCCGCAAGCCTATACCAACACAATACAGTCCACTCTATCGACAACCCAAAACCCATTCAACCCAATAGGAAACAGATTTTATTAGGTATGGTTCAGGTAGAATACAATGGCCAAAGATGTACAGCAAGAGCACTAATCGAGTCGCGATCCGAAGATACGTTTATAGCTAAAAACCTACAACAAAATCTCGATATACCCACACACTCTATGGCAGCTCAAGTTACTGGATTAAATAATGCAGTTTCAGCAACACCAACAAAGATGTGCGTCCAAGCATTTATTCTAAACAGTCTCACGGATAATTTATTTTCATACCCAATCGACCCAAAGCTCTGCCTTGAAGAGCTTGGTTTTACACTAGCAGATCCCCAATTCCACAAACCTAGACCCGTGGACATATTAACTGGTACACATATAAATGGTCACATCTTTACCCCAAAAATTATACTAGGGGGAGTTAAGCGAAATATTATAGGTTCACTCCAAGCCCAAAAGAATTTTGATGGATTCTATCCGGTTCCGTACTCAGATCGTCTCAGTCTCCAAATTTAGTCTCTCTTTACAATAAAATGGCTCCGGATAATTTACTCACACGTTGTTGGGAGATAAAGGAAGCTCCCAGAAAGCCGTTGGTCTCCGCACCAGACACACTTTGCGAATAAATCTATCAAAAAACTACTCGTCGAAATCCCCACGGACGCAATGTAGTAACCCCACCCTACACGGACCCTTAAAGCATCGAAATTGGGGAATCAAAAAACATAGTGCTAGCTCAATACCTCAGAAATGAAAGGTTATTTCTTAAAAGGCCCGAGGTCAGACGGAATACGATAAAGCAATTACCGAATACTTGGAGCTTGGTCACATGAAGAAAGTTGAATATACGCCAGCGGATAAATCAACTTCATATTACTTACCACATCACGCGGTCATTAAACCCGACCGCGTAACAAGAAAGTTACGAGTCGTATTTAATGCAACAAGCCCCACATCGAATCGAAAGAGCATCAATGATATTTTACATATTGGACCCACGCTTCAAAAGGACTTAGTTCTTCTAATTCTAAAATTGAGGCTTTTGCAATTTGTTTTCAACGCGAATTTTCAAAAAATATATCGACAGATACTTGTCGACCTAAAACACACCCGTTTCCAAAGGATGCTCTTCAGAAAATCTATCGAAGACCCAATAGAAGACTTTGAGCTTCAAACAGTTGCGCTCGGTATAAATTGCGCATCATATTTAACCGTTCGAACCCTATTAAAGCTAGCCGATTATGTCCAAGATACACACCCTATTGCATCAAATATTCTCCGAAAAGAAATGTACGTAGATGATGTCTTAACAGGAACTCACGACCTTTCAACTGCTAAAAGAGCAGAAATGAATTAATTTCCTCTCTAGAGTCCGCTGGATTTGCCTTACGTAAATGGGCCTCAAATGATACGGAAATATTAATTGATCTTCCTCAGGAACATAAACTAGACAACGAATCACTGAATTTATCCGAGTTCGACAACACCAAAACCCTAGGTGTTCGATGGAACTCTAAAAAAGATTCATTTTTATTTCTCGTCAACTCAATCGAGATTAAACCCAACCACACCAAACGCGAAGTTTTATCAGCTATGGCAAAATTATTTTACCGCGCCGGATGGCTCAGTCCAGTAATAACAACGCCAAAAATTATTATTATCAAGAAATATCTCTTGATAAATCCGACTGGGACGAAAGTCTTAAGCCACTCACGCCTGATAGATGGCTCAATTTCGTAAAAGACCACGAAAAGGGAAATAACATTGAAATACCCCGATGGACTTACTTCTCGTTATCAGCAACCATCGAATTTCATAGCTTTTCCGATGCCGAGAAAGGTTATGTCGTAACCCTTTATATTCGAGTCACTATCGAAACCGAAGTATAGGCCACCCTGTTAGTTTCGAAAACAAGAGTTTCCCCAACCAAAATCATATCGCTGTCAAGGTTAGAACTCTGTGGAGCCGTTCTACTAGCTTATCATGTGGACACTACCGTACGCCAATTAAGCTTAGAGCAATACAGAAGCTATTTTTGGACGGACTCAACCATAGTTCTATCGTGGTTAGGCAAACCGCCATGTTCTTGGGACTGGCGCCCTGTCGAAAGCCATGACAATCCCGCAGTTTTGGCAAGCCGAAGATGTACGCCGATGGAACTTCTGAGCTGCGAACTCTGATGGCATGGATCCAAATGGTTAAGGTCCGAACAAGAACAGTGGCCAAAAACTCGGAACCCCTATACCACAACAATGGAAATCAAACACGTAAAGATATTCGCAATAACGACCCAAGAGGATATACTAGAAAGATTATCTTCACTACCCAAAAGCTATTCGAGTAGTTGCGTATTTATTCAGGTTCTACTCAAATGCCTCACGAAGGAGACGTGAATGCCAATATTTAAGCGAAGAAATAACTCCAACTGAATTTAAAGCGACGCGAATAAAACTGATTATTATAAATAAAAATAAAAATCATTTCCCAGAAAAGATCTTTATTGACACTTAACCCATCAGTGAACTTGAACAAAATCATGCGAGTTGACGGGTGATTAAGCAACTCCCCCGCTCTGTCAAATAACGACAGACAAATGGCAAATTTATTTACCCGATTTACGCACACGGTGGAAATCAACTGGTTCTGCGACTAATGCGAACAGAGTTTTGGGTACCAAAAATAAGGACCCTCATAAAATCGGTGATCCATAATTCCAAAACTTGTATATTACACAAGAGGACACAACACACATAAATAATGGCGGCACTCCCAGCTGAGAGGACAACCCTAACCTATTCATTTGCCGTCACAGGAATAGATTTCGCAGCACCTTATGATATTAAAAATTACACTGGAAGAGCATGCTTAATAAATAAAGGATGCGTCTGTATATTCGTATACTTCGCAACTAAGGCCATACATCTTGAACTTGTCAGCAATCTTTCGACACAAACATTCATGGCCGCATTTGCACTTTCTTTTTCAACGGAACAAACTTTGTATTAGCTGCCAAAGTATTACTGAAAGATCCCGCATATAAAGTTGCTTGAACTCTCGTCCATTAAGTTCCTCAAATGATGACCCAACAAATTTAGAACCCTTAACACCAGGACACTTTTTAATAGGTACGCCACTATTAACACCCGCCGAACCCAACTTAAAAGATACTAAATTATGTATGATAAACAGATGAACAAAATTAAAAGCCCTTCATCAACAGTTTTCTAACAGATGGAAAGAAGAATACCTCAAGGAACTACACAAGCGATATAACTGGAAATACCCTCAACGCAACACCGAAGTTGAGGACTTAGTCGTCATCAGAAACGAATGGAAAGTAGGCCGAACAAAGTAGGTGTACTTCGGTTCAGATAATAGGACCCGAGTTGGCATTCATCCGCATAAAACAAGATGACAAATGGGACAAGGTCAAAGCCCTAATCAATCCGACCCAAACAATAACCACCATCGGCTCAGAATTAGTGGGAAGATTGAGGTTGCCGATTACATATTTAAACGAATATCGTATCTGCAAACTCAAAATTGGGTCGCTAACCGACAAGCAACTGCGACTTGAGACTCACGCCTTAATCTCGAAAAATTTACCCACACGACCCTATGAGCAGGACATACGTGACGAGATTCGAAAACGTTTCGATCACTTAGTCCTCGCTGACCCATCTCTCAACAAGAAAGACCAGGTAATGATAAAACTTGGAGCCGATATATATCCACAAATCATACAACCCGGCATTATCCACCCCGACAATGGCACAATTGTCGCCCAAAACACCGCACTTGGATGGACTCTAACTAGAAACATTAATTAGACCCTAAGTAAACTAAACACCTTAAACAATTACACAATAATTATACCAGTTATTTTACACCAAATTAACCCATTTTTATTCGCAGGTACTGCAAGGCAGTGACACCATATCAACTATTAAAGTATATTTAACAAGCCTGAAACGGATAAATAGAAAAAAAGCGTAAACAGGCTAATATAGATATTACTGTTAATAAATTTATAACCAATACACACCCACACACACTTGTACACACACACCCTACTATATATAATAATAAAATATAAAGAATTAAACCAACCCTATTTCTTCCTTATTTCGGAATCACCCACATATCGTCGACATACCAAGACATTTCGCGTTCTCCTGGGCCTTCAGTGCAGCCTGGCTGTCACTGAAAGCTCCAATCTGTATCCCGTTCCATTTCCTCTCGATTATCCATACGGCTACTTTCAGGATGGCAAAAATTTCCCTTTGTAAAACAGTTGCCATTTCCCCCATAGCATAGTGATACTTATTACTATCGTCTAAGAACCATCCGGCTCCAGACCCTATTTCATTGTTGGACCCATCGGTAAAGAAATTATCCGTCAAACCTCCCTGCATGCATTCTGGATTGCTTACGCTGTGGAAATCTGATATAAAATTTCCTTCCAAATGAAACTATTGGTATCAGGTCGTCTTTAGTTGGTAAGAACTGCTCAGATAGCAACTTAGACATTTTTCTGTGTTCCGGAGTTCCGTCTTTGTGCAGGGAACCATGTTGTTGTATCTTAAGACCCAAGGGGAGCAACTTAAGCATAGGATTTATTTCACCCATAATGCATAAACATACACTTCTTTGCAGCCTGTATAGTTTCCGGAGTGTGGACTTAACCATGCTCCGCCGTCACCGGACCACAGAAGTGATGATTGGCTAGATAAGTGCTGTGTATGTCCATGGGACCACAGCAATGAAACGTGTGTCTCTCAAGTCAGCTTCTTACGTGCAAAGCCTTCCTAGGGATTTATTAGATGTTAGCGCACACACATCGTCCGCATATGCTTGGACATGAAAACCGAGTCCCTGCATCTCCACTAATAGGGAGTCTACGACGAAGCACCACAGCAGCGCAGAAAGAACACCCCCTTGGGGACATCCTTGCTTGGCCCTGACTGCGATTTGCTCGTCATCGCTCCCACCATTTTATAATGGCTTGATTAACTCCGTGTCGTTGAGCAGAAGAACATATCGAGCCGAAGGAGGCATTATCAAAAGCCCGCTCAATGTCCACGAACACGCCCATTGTGTTTTCGTCAGCTTCCAGCCCGGCTTCAATCTTGCTAACAAGATCGTGTAAGGCTGTTTCACATGATTTTCCACTCTGGTAAGCGTTTTGATTTCTACTAAGTGGACTTCTCGGCAATACCCCCACCCGAATATGTTGCTCCACCACTCGTTCCAGACTTTTCACCACGAACGATGTCAAACTAATTGGTCTTAAACTTTTTGCTAGGGAATAGTCATCTTTTCCTGGTTTCGGAATAAATACTACTCTTACGCATCGCCATTGGGATGGTATATAACCAAATGCAAGACAGGCTGTGAAGATCCTTATCAGGACCTCAATCAGCCTGTCTCCTCCTTTTTTAAGCATTGCTGGATATATTCCGTCAGGTCCAGGGGGCTTAAAGTTCTCAAAGGAAGACAAGGAAAACCTTATCGATTCCCTCGTCACTATCCTACTAGCAATATACCAGCTGTACCTAGAGGTTCCACCGTTGCTACCGTTATTGTTCATGCCACTCTCTACTTCAGAGAGAGTTCTTCTTCTTCTTCTTAATTGGCGCTATAACCGCTTACGCGATTTTGGCCGAGTTTAGCAAAGC